>JAPKLW010000019.1:717431-846344 GCA_026898455.1 Plectranthus barbatus | reverse complement strand
GTAAACAAAACAGTAAATGAACACAAGAATTATAGTGGTTCGATCAAATAGATCTACGTCCACTCCTTAGCCGAATCGCTAAGAATTTCACTAGAAAAGTATATAGAGTACAAGGAATCGCCTTTCCAGTTAAGTAGGCAGTGAGCTTTCGGCCTGACTACTTGACAGCTATCCTCCGTGAATCTGAACTTCTCCGAACACAGCTCCGGGCAAGTCAAGGGCACACCTTCGTAAAACTTGTCCTTTGCTAACGAGGCGTTTATAGTTTGCCTCTGAACTTAATAAGTCTGCGGCTAATGCCCGTGTGAGTCACAATCTTTCACGAGTGACTGTTGGATTCTTTTCTGAAAGAAATGAATCCCAATGATTGAGATATCCTTGAATGCAATCAGGAATATCTTCAATAGAGTGTCAGTACTTCAATGAACGACACCACATGTTGTTGAGAGTCTTCAGATAGACTTTAAGATGGCTCTCAACTGACTACTTTTAAGGATCACTTTGTCAAGGGAATCTTTAGCTTGAGCGTTCGTGAGTAAAGTGATAAGAGCACTTGTAGATTTGTAAAAGCAGTAGTCTATCCAGTTCTTGAATCTTCCTTTTATAGTTGGAGATTCAAAACTTTGAATCTCCATACCCGTTAGACACAACGGCTTCTTTCTTCAAGAATGGATTAAACTGATAGGACGCCTTTCTGAGTAGAGATGTACTTCCCATACTACTTAGGGAAAGTTTCGTCCCTTGTGCGTCCTTTTTTGTCAGAGTCGCAGTTCGGCTTCAACGTTGCTAAAGGTATATTCCTTGAGATCCTTTGACTTGTGTTATATGTGATTCTTCATTGATTGCTGAAACGTCCGAATGCTAATTCTTTAGCATTCTAGTAACCTTTTCAGCCGAATGCTAGCGCTCTTGTTCGCCAGCTTCTCTAGCAGTCTGTGAATTTGACGCTGAAGTCATCTTATCTTTTCTGCTAGGGATTCTTCATAGCACACTAGTCTATTACAACTCGATGTTTAACTTATACAGGACTTTTACAAGTTGTGTTAGACTCTCTAGTTTTCAGCAAATGATCGACCATCTAGATAAGGTTTGATCCAACAAAACCTTTTACAAATAAGTCCTAAGGGAGATTTTAGGGATAATTCCCAACAAACACATAGCAAGAGGTGGACTTCTTTTCGTCTGGGTCTGCCTGGAAATCTGAATTAGTATAACCCACAGGGCACAACTTCTCACACTGATAAACGAGATAATAGTCTCTAGTCCTTTCAAGGTATTTGAGTATGTGCTTTACCGTGGTCCAATGCGCCTGTCCAGGGTTAGACTGGTATCTCGCTACCATGCCTACAGCAAAGCAAATATCTGGCCTCGTACATAGCATTGCTGACATGAGGCTCCCCATGTCTGAAGGGTAACAAACCTTTCTTGGCAGTTTGCATGCTGAAACGAGCAATCACAGTATCCACATATGATCCTTGAGACAAGGTCAACATCCTCTTATTGCGCTCCCGCAATACTTTTACCCCTAGGATGTATCCTGCCTCCCCAAGGTCCTTCATATGAAACTGCTCGGATAACCACCCCTTTATGCCCGACAATACTTCCACATTGTCGCCAAATAGGAGAATATCATCTACATAAAGTGCAAGGAACACCACGATTCCGCTGACACATAGATGGTACACGCAACTCTCGTTTGAGCATTGTGAAAATCCATTGGATTTAATCACTTCATCAAAATGCAGATTCCATGACCGTGAAGCTTGTTTAAGTCCATACAGCGACTTCCTTAGCTTTGAGACCAAATGTTCTTCGCCCTTCTGCACATAACCTTTTGGCTGTTGCATATAGATGTCCCTACCTTCTTCAAGGTACCCGTTTAGAAACGCAGTTTTGACATCCATTTGCCAGATTTCTAGGTCCTTATGTGCTGCTATGGCTAGGAGTATACGAATGGCCTTAAGCATGGCAATCGGTGAGAAGGTCTCGTCATAGTCTACACCTTCTTTCTGACTATAACCCTTCGCCACCAACCTTGCTTTGAAAGTTGTATTTTCACCATTCACTCCTTTCTTTCTTTTGTATACCCATTTGCACCCTACGGCTCGACAGCCATCTGGCAAATCAGTTTTCTGGTATACATCCATAGCCGTAATGGATTCTATTTCCGAATCTCTGGTGATCAGCCATTTGTCTGCATCTTTATCAGATACCACCTCATCATATGTCCAGGGATCGGTATCATCCAGTCCATTTTCCAGGATCAAGTCAGAAGACTCTCCCACGAACATATACCTTTCGGGTTGGTGGATAACCCTCCCACTGCGACGAGGCATATGAACCGTGTCAGTAGTTGGCACAGTACGCGTTGGTCCCATACCTTGCATTAGTGGCAGTGTTGGATTAGCCTCACCTGTTATAGGTGGATTTACCACTACACAGGGCTTTCCTGATGGAATGCTTCTTTGTCCTCAAGCTCGTGGAGGACAATTTCACTCTTGGATCTGTGGTTTCTTACATATTTGTCCTCCAAAATCTCGCGTTGGTACTGACAACGACTTTCTGATTCTCAGGACAATAGAAATAACCACCTTTCGTTTGCCTGGGATATCCTACAAACAGCATCAGCTTACACCTACTTTCTAACTTATCAGGTTCCTTTGTCAGCACATATGCTGGACAACCCCAAACCCTCACTCTGTTCAAACTTAGCTTTCGCCCATACCAGAGTTCCAGAGGTGTTTTAGGAACTGATTTAGAAGGTACCAGGTTAAGCAAGTAGGCCATTGTCTCCAAGGCATATCCCCAAAATGAAATAGGCAAGCTTGCATAACTCATCATCGACCTGACCATTTCCAAGAGAATTCTATTTCTTCTTTCCACTACACCATTTTGTTGAGGGGTTCCTGGTGCAGTCCACTGGGATGTAATCCCGTTATCTGATAAGTACTGCAAGAACATGTTACTGAGGTATTCACCACCACGATCTGATCGTAATGTCTTGATAGTCTTTCCTAGCTTCTTTTCTACCTCAGTCCTAAACTCTTTGAATTTCTCAAAGCATTCAGACTTATGGCGAAGCAAATAGACATATCCGAATCTTGAATAATAGTCAATGAATGTGGCGAAGTACTCATAACCTCCACGAGCTTGCGTGGACATTGGTCCACATAAGTCAGAGTGGATCAATTCCAACACATTCTCTGCTCGAGACTGACTTGCCTTAAAAGGCCTGGTCGTCATCTTTCCCTCTATACAGGACTCACAGATTTGATGTGACCTAGTCTCAAGTGCCAGAGATATGTTTGATCCTCATCGGAAGAAAACTTTCTCTTTAAATGATTATTATTATTGGATGAGTTTGCATCATTCACGGAAGATTTATGCATACAATCAATGATATAGAGAGAGTCAATCAGTTTGCCAGGACAGATAGCACCGTTATTACCAATGATAGAAACTCCACTATAAAAAATAACTGAATATCCATCACAAAATAACTAGGAAACTGAAATTAAGTTCCGCCGAAAAACCGGCACATATAAAACATCTCTCAAAATCAAAACATTGTTTTCAAAGCATATAGTAAAATCTCCAATGGCTACTGCTGAGACTCGCTCTCCGCTGCCCATTGAGATGGTAATCTCGTCATGTATCAGCTGCCTTGTCGGCCTGAACCCCTGCCAAGTATAACAAACATGATCCGTAGCTCCAGTATCCACTACCCAAGAATGGGTAGAAACTGATGCTAAACATGTTTCCGTTATAAATGCACATGACGTACCTTGTCTACCCGTGCTAGGCACTAGACAATTTACTTTACTTCGCTTGCATTTGCATGGCCTGGTGATAATTTCCGCCTCATCTATTTCATCTGACTTTTTAAGCATTTCTTTTGCTTCAGCAACTGCCTTGTCATGAGCTGACAAAGTTGGAGCAAACACAAATGCCATCATGTCAGATTTCTCTCGCAATAGGGCCCTGAGTAACTCATGAAGAGGAAACTCACATCTGGCACCGAGAGATTTGATGAAATCATCATAAGAATCAGATAGAGAGTGCAGGACAATGTTTATTTCAGCCTGCTTATGAATTCGTCCACCTCTCTTTCTATACTTTCTTATGATTCTCATCATATTGATGAAGTGTAGAACCAACGAACTCCCCTCTATCATTTTCTTGCAAACCTGGTCTTTCACAAGATCATAACTGATAGTTCGTCTCACCTTCCCATATACTTTCACAAGGTCCCTCCATATCTCAACAGCACTCCGGTATTTCTTGTACTTGAGCCTTAATTCTCTAGACAGACTGTTCATGATGAGTCTGCGGGCAAACTCATCACAAGCTACCCATCTGTCATAGAACTCTCGCTCATAACCAGTACATTTCCAATACTGAGGAAATAGTGGGTTCATGTAAAGTACATAGGCATGTTTTGCAGTACAGAGTATTTCCATGAAGCAAAATTTTCATTCAGGAAAATTGGGACCGGTTAAAGGGTTTATTGCTAAGAGGTTTGCAATATGAATAGACATGTTTGAAAACTATAAATTAAAACATAAATTAAAACACAGTCGCAAACTATTGAAACAATTAAATATTGAAACCTTATGATAAAGCAATATTACTGTTTCCTCCAATTTGCCTAAGTATTACTATTGCAAGCCACACATGTGGACGTTTACAACAAAACACTTAACCAGACTGCATCTTTCAATTCCAGTCCTTTAATTCCAATCCATGCCCGGGTTCCTTAGACAAATGGAATTAATAATTGGAGACTAACTTAAGACCATATTATCCTACTGAGCAGGGACATCACAAATGAGTTATACTCTGGATAACATCTAAGCTAGCTTACCACCAAAGCCAACCCTCCCATATAAGGATCTATTAGAACACACCCGATCCCTATAATAAGGCTGTCTCATTTAATTCAATCCCTAGAGAACTTATGAAAATTCAATACGCAAGCTACACATGTAGACGTTTACGCATGAACTCCCACTTCTCACATGAAATAAATGTTTGTTTTAAGAAATCCTATCTATTAGAACTTATGAATAATAAATTAAGTAAGCTACACATGTAGACATTTACCTAATAAATTATCCACTTCTAATAAAGGATCGCTTTATGGAGGTCTTACTAAATTATGAGCTTAGTAATTTTTAGTTCATAAGGTTCAATTGCACAGATTAATTTATGTAGCCATAATTATAACATTGCTAAAATTCTATCGTGCATAGCATGAACCCCGAATTTATAGTTATAATTAATTACACAAAATAAATCACATAGCATGCTTTAAAGATGTAAATAAAAGCAGTAAACGTGCTCCTATTATCTACAACATGCTTATATGCTGCGCAATTAAATTAAACACGTATATCATGCGAAGACAGATAATAAAGCAAATAAAAAATGTCCTCGTGGCCCTATGATACGAAATAAAATTAATTCTAACTATTACGAGTTGAGATTAATAGTACAGATCTTTGACTGGGCTCCCACTACTTGGACTGTGATCTCAATTTATTTTCTAAATCTGGGCCTTCAAGATTTGATCAATCAGAAAATTGGACAACTAGGCCAATTAACTAAATTGCGGGCCTAGGCACACATTGCAAGCCCAATAGCCTGCGAGAACTTAGCCCGACGAGCCACCACCGGCGAACCACCGCCACCGCCGTGAGGGCTCCCAGCATGCGCAACATCCATGCACGTACGTGCATGGTTGCAGCCCGCGATGCTGCCTCCTCCGGCCGTTGCCCGTTTTGCATGCCGTCGCCACGGCTTACCCCGACCGTCGCCCGAACCGCCGTTCACTCTTCTTCTCCACCGTCGGTCTCCGTGACTCACCGAAATCGCGCAAGAACAAAATCGAAAGCTCGAGTGAACTATGAAAAAACCCTAGGGTTTTTCCGCACCTGGCTTGCGCGCCCAGCCCGTCGCTGTCCCAGCCTGCGTCGCCGGTCCCAAGCCACCGCCGCACGTCGACCGAGAGGGGAAGATGTGCCACCGGCGCGCGCGCGCAGGTATGCTGCACGCGCCCTGGCCACGTGCCGCCCTCCCGGCTGCCTGCCCTGTCGACCTCGCCCGGAGCCGCCGTACCCAGCCCTGGCCGGCGTCGGGCCGCGCAGCCCTCGCCTGCGTGCGCGCGCATGGCTGCGCCGCCGCCATAGCTCCGCCATGCGCCCTGCCGCTGTGCCCCGCCGTGCATGGCCATGCTGCCGTGCCGGCGCTGTCATGCGTTGTGCGGCCCTTCATTCTTCGTGTTCTTCGTTCTTTATGTTCTTCGCGTTCTTCGTTCTTCATTTTACAGATTTAATTTTTTGAAATAAAAGATTACATGGAATAATCCTAATTACAATCTTAAATCTAAATCTAACAACGGATTTATCTCGTGGGTGAAAAACGAATCCTTATAAAAGGGCGGATTAACCCGAGAACCACGAGGATTTAAAAACATAGAATTCAATCCAAAACCATCCATAGCATGCATTCAATAATAATAATCATGCAATTCATAGGCAATATTATTTTTCCGATAGAGCCAATTAATTCAACCTGGCTTTGATACCAATTGAAGGGATTCGTGAACTGAATCACGAAGTCCATTTGCCAAGGATTGTTAATTGGAATATCAAAATAAATTGCTATGCCTATGAATGATCCTAGCACGCTCTTATATTATTATGCATAAGAAGGTTTATGCGTAATACCTGGATTGATGAACTATGAAGAACGAGTGCGCGGAGATTCCTCTTGATCTTTTCCCACGCACAAAGATTTAATTTCCTAACAGATTGAGGAAATTAATCTATGAAAATAATAATGATATTTTCGAAAACAAGGAGAGAGAGAAGAAGAAAAATCCTCCTGATTTGATCTTCTGATCTGTATCCCAACTCGATCTGAAAATCTGGTGAAGATTCTCTATCAGATCCCTTACCCGATTGAGAAGCAGAATTTCCTCCTTGTTCTCAGATCTAGTCGATCACCACAGCTCCCAAAACCTGGTTTGCTGTGTGCAACTTATGATCTTGTGGTGTGTTGAGATCTGAGGAACTGACGCCTATTTATAGGAAAATACTGGACTTCTATTGGGCTAGAGTTTCATGGGCCAGACCAGGGACCAGAATTCAAATAGCAAATAAGGCCTATCGATTAATTAATTCCCATATTCAACCCAGAATATAATTAATTAATTAATATTAATTCATTCCACCAGAGAATTAATACTTTCCTACCTATTTGCTTTTACGTTTTGAGGTACGGGTTGCATGGGCTCGGTATATCCCCACATTTAAGGTTACAGACATTCCTTAATTAATTTAAGCTCTGACAAGCTATTTAATTAATTAACATCTTATATTCCTGAATCAATCCACTCAAACCTTTTCACTTATGCTTGAACTTAATCAGCCTGCAGGACTTAGCATAACGAACCTTTTAAGCTGTTAAGAAAATGTCACCATCCTATACTGGATGTGGTTACCTAGTTCCAGTACCAGACAGTCATACACAAACTGCTATTACCCAAGAAACAGATATACAAGCTCAACTAGAGCCTTTCACTGCAACTCAAAGTAATACACAATCTGCATATACTTTTGTACCTTCATGTAGGTTTAGGATCTCGTCAAGCCATAGAGATCTAGATTCTTTTAATGTCAGATAACAGAATCGATCTCGACTTAGATCCTTATCAATGTGTGCCCCACACCAACATACCAAGCCATCCAAGATAAGATGCTTATTACTGCGTATGCTCCAGTCTAGACCGACAGTTTATCCTGGAACTGTCTCAGCTGTGATAACTATTTATATCTCGCTAGGTCAAACGATCCATAGGATCTTCCGTGATCTTCTATACACCGTATGATCTCCCTATCGACGAGATAAAAAGATAATTGCGTTTGTGACACATGTTTGTTAATTCAGACAGGAGATGAACATACAACATTTATGATTCCCAGTATATTAACAAATCGACCTTGTACATAATATACCAATCATAATGCTTTCAGTATATAAATCCATCAGTTTTGACATCCATCTGCCAGATCTCTAGGTCCTTATGTGCTGCTATGGCTAGGAGTATACGAATGGACTTAAGCATGGCTACCGGTGAGAAGGTCTCGTCATAGTCTACACCTTCTTTCTGACTATAACCCTTCGCCGCCAGCTTTGCATTGAAAGCTGTAATTTCACCATTCGCTCCTTTTTTTTTTGTATACCCATTTGCACCCTATGACTCGATAGCCATCCGACATATAAGTTTTCTGGTATACATCCATAGCCGTAATGGATTCTATTTCCGAATCCATGGCGATCAGCCATTTGTCTGCATCTTTATCAGATACCGCCTCGTCATATGTCTAGGGATCGGTATCATCCAGTCCACTTTCCGGGATCAAGTCAGAAGACTCTCCCACAAACATATACCTCTCGGGTTGGTGGACATCCCTCCCACTGCGACGAGGCATCTGAGCCGTGTCAGTAGTTGGCATAGTACTCGTTGGTCCCATACCTTGCATTGATGGCAGTGTTGGTATTGCCTCACCTATTACAGGTGGATTTACCGCAACACTGGATTTGATGGAATGGCTTCCTTATCTTCAAGCTCGTGGAGGATAATTTCACTCTTGGATTTGTGGTTTCTTACATATTCGTCCTCCAAGAATCTTGCATTGGTACTAACAACCACTTTCTGATTCTCAGGATAATAAAAGTAACCACCTTTCGTTTGCCTGGGATATCCTACAAACAGCATCAGCTTACACCTGCTTTCTAACTTATCAGGTTCCTTTGTCAACACATATGCTGGACAACCCCAAACCCTCACTCTGCTCAAACTTGGCTTTCGCCCATACCAGAGTTCCATAGGCATTTTAGGAATTGATTTAGAAGGTACCAGGTTAAGCAAATAGGCCGCTATTTCCAAGGCATATCCCCAAAACGAAATCGGCAAGCTTGCATAACTCATCATTGATGGCAGTGTTATTGAGGGGTTCCTAGTGCAGTCCACTGGGATGTAATCCCGTTGTCTGACAAGTACTGCAAGAACTCGTTACTTAGGATTCTCTACCACGATCTGATAGTAGTGTCTTGATAGTCTTACCTAGCTTCTTTTCTACCTCAGTCCTAAACTCTTTGAATTTCTGAAAGCATTTAGATTTGTGGCGAAGCAAATAGACGTATGCGGATCTTGAGTAATAGTCAATGAATATGGTGAAGTACTCATAACCTCCACGAGCTTGTGTGGACATTGGTCATAAGTCAGAGTAGATCAATTCCAACACATCCTCTGCTCGAGACTGACTTGCCTTAAAAGGTTTGGTCGTCATCTTTCCCTCTATACAGGATTTACAGATTTGATGCAGTACCACTTGAAAAGAATCCAAGAGCCCATCGCATGCTAATCTTTTAATCCTCTTTAGATTGATGTGACCTAGTCTCAAGTGCCAGAGATATGTTTGATCCTCATCGGAAGAAAACTTTCTCTTTAAATGATTATTATTATTGGATGAGTTTGCAACATTTACGGAAGATTTATGCATACAATCAATGATATAGAGAGAGTCTATCAGTTTGCCAGCACAGATAGCACCGTTATTACCAATGATAGAAACTCCACTATAAAAAATAACTGAATATCCATCACATAATAACTTGGAAACTGAAATTAAGTTCTGCCGAAAAACCGGCACATATAAAACATCTCTCAAAATCCCAACAAAGCATAAAGTAAAATCTCCAATGGCTACTGCTAAGACTCACTCTATGCTGCCCATTAAGATGGTAATCTCGTCATGCTTCAGCTGCCTTGTCGGCCTGAACCCCTGCAAAGTATAACAAACATGATTAGTAGCTCCAGTATCCACTACCCAAGAATGGGTAGAAACTGATGCTAAACATGTTTCCGTTATAAATGCACATGACGCACCTTGTCCAGTTTTCCTGACTTGACAATCTTTCTTCCAGTGACCAGCCTAGCCACATCTGAAACACTTGTCCCTTTTCCCAGGCACGCCCGGTGTCCTTTTTTACTTCTTCACAGAAGTTGTACCTTTCTTCTTAAACATTCCTTTGTGCCTCTTGCCAACCAGCGCAACAGGACGGTTTCCTGAAGTAGCCAAAACAACCTTTTCTGGAAGCATCACTGACTCCGCTGCCATCAAGTCATTGAGTAACTCGTTAACAGTGTACTCTTTCTTGTTCATGACAGCATTCAGTCTAAAGTTCTCGAAGGACATTGGCAGAGAGTTGAGAATGATATCATCCAGCGCTTCTGCATCGATACCACCTCCGTGCAGCGTGAGCTCATCCATGAGATGAGTCATGCTGACCACGTGCTCTCTGACCGAGCTACCTTCTGCCATTTTCTTTCCCACGATTTCCCTCGTGAGATTGAATCTGACAGCTCGGTCTGACTCACCATAGGTCGTTGTGAGGCTGTCCATTATGTCACAAGCATTATCATATGAATGATGTTGTTGTGCGAGTACCTTGGACATTGTAGTCATCATATATCATTTCACTATATTGTTTGACTTCAGCCACTTATTATAGTAGCTCCTTTCTTCATCAATCGATGCATCAGTGGGAGCAACCGGACGAGGCTTATCAAGGACAAACTTGTGTTCCTCTGCAACAAGGATGTAATCCAAGTTGCATTTCCATTCTTGAAAATTGGGACCAGATAATTGGTTTTGTGCTAAGATATAGATCACATTTGGTAAAGACATGTCTGAAAACAATAAAGTAAAGCAGAAATTAAAACATAGTCGCAAACAATTGAAACAATTAAATATTGAAACCTTATGATAAAACAATATTAATGTTTCCTCCAATTTTCCTAAGTATTACTAGTGCAAGCCACACATGTGGACGTTTACAACAAAACACTTAACCAAACTGCATCTTTCAATTCCAGTCCATTAATTCCAATCCATGCCCGACTTCCTTCGACAAATGGAATTAATAATTGGAGACTAACTTAAGACCATATTATCCTACTGATTAGGGACATCACAAATGAGTTATACTCTGGACAATATCTAAGCTAGCTTACCACCAAAGCCAACCCTCCCATATAAGGATCTGCTAGGACACACCTTGATCCCTTATAATAAAGCTGTCTCATTTAATTCAATCCTTAGAGAACTTATGAAAGCTCAATACGTAAGCTACACATGTAGACTTTTACGCATGAACTCCCACTTCTCACATGAAATAAATGTTTGTTTTAAGAAATCATATCTATTGGAACTTATGAATAATAAATTAAGTAAGCTACACATGTAGACGTTTACCTAATAAATTACCCACTTCCAATAAAGGATCGCTTTGTGGAGGTCTCAGTAAATAATCATCTTAGTAATTTAAATTCATAAGGTTCAATGGCACATATTATTTTATGTAGCCATAATTATAACATTGCTAAAATTCTATCATGCAAAACAAGAACCCTGAATTTATAGTTATAATCAATTACACAAAATAAATCACATAGCATGCTTTAATGCTGTAAATAAAAGCAGTAAACGTGCTCTTATTATCTACAACATGCTTATATGCTGCACAATTAATTTAAACACATATATCATGCAAAAACAAATAATAAAGAAAATAAAAAATGTCCTCGTGTCCTCATGATACGGAATTAAGAAATAATTCTATCTATTACACTTTGGAATTATTTCACAGATCCTCTACTGGGCTCCCACTACTTGGACTGTGATCTGATTTTATTTTCTGAAAATTGGGCCTCCAAGATTTGATTCATCAGAAAATAGGACAACTGGGCCAGTTAACCATATCGCGGGCTGAGGACACATTGCAAGCCCGATATCCCGTGAGAACACGGCCCGACAGGCCACCACCGGCGAACCGCCGCCGCCGCTGTGAGGGTTTCCAGAATCACGCAGTAGCCATGCACGCACATCGCATGGCTGCAGGCCGCGATTCTGCCTCCTCCGGTTGTTGCCTGCTTCGCATGTTGCCGCCCCGGCTTGCCCCGACCGTCCCCCGAACCACTGGACACCATCTTCTCCACCATTGGCCACCACAGCTCGCTGGAAAATGCGCAGGAGATGCGGTCCGAAGCCCGCACAAACCGCGCGCATACCCTTGCCCCGTCGTCAACGTCCGAAGAGCGCGAGCCCGCCGCTGGTGAGCGCGCACACGCAGAATCTAGGGTTCTGCTGTGTCGCGCGCACCCCTTGCGCCCAGACTGCCGCCGCTCGCTGTCCTGGCCAGGCCTCCGCCTCCCCGCATCGCCGTCTCAAAGCCCTGCACGTCGCCTGCCGGCTTATGGCCGCGCGGCCATCGCCGTGCCCGCGCGCTGTTCTGAAACCCTAGGGTATCACACGCAGCGCCGCCGCCACCAGCCGTCATCCGCCGCACGACGTCCTGCCGTGCCGCCTGCTGCGTGCGATCGCCGTGCACGGCCTGCTGCCGTGCCGGCGCTGTCGTGCGTCGTCGTGCGGTCCTTTGTTCTTCGTGTTCTTCGTTCACCGTTTTACAGATTTAATTTTAAAATTGAAAATTGCATGGAATAATCCTAATACAATTTAAATCTAAATCTAACCACGAATTTATCTCGTGGGAGAAAAATGAATCCTTTTAAAAGGGCGGATTAACCTGAGAACCACGAGGAACAAAAAAGATTAACAACCCTTATTAGCATAAACTAATCACAAATAACCACTAACACATGTAACAATGGAACAAAAGAGACTTGAGTTATATATTTCTAATCTTCCACTATGCTATAAGCTAAAGCATAGATCTCGCATAAACTTTGAGTCTTTAACCTCACAAATATGAGTAGCACGTTGTCGCTCTACTGGAACTGCAAATTCCTACAACTCATCATATGTCGATGCATCAAATGGTTGTTAAAAGCACAAAAATAGAGCAGGGGTTTGTTATTGAGCCATGTTTCCTCATATTTCTACCCATAAAACATGGTTGATCATGGTTTCCTCATACTTATTTATCTTTTAAGCCTAAATAAGTGAAATAATTCTATGTCAGTGTCGTGCTCGAGAATTCATTCATTCCAAAACCAAGATCAAAATCAGATCTAAATGAAATCAACCATTAACACATATTCAAGCTTAGATAAAATATCCACAACTCAAATGATATAAGTTTATCGCATATTGAAACTAAAATGAAAATAAAACCTAGAATCATTCATCATACTACTCGTGTTGTTTAAAAAAGACAATTTAAAACATGAAAATCCAAGTGATACTCCTTTGAGCTGGCAAGAACTCCTTCGTGCATAGAGTTTTGCCTCTTCTCCCTGGAAAAATCACTAGAGTTATTCCCCATAAGTGTGTGTTTGTGTATGTCCCCTATTTCGATTTTACTCCCCTTCTTGATCACTCTTTTCGCACCAAAACTCTACACGTGGCTTCCCATTCTACCATTTTGGTAGTGGAAACTCTCATCGCGTGAAACCTATCCTTATTCATAGACAAGATCCAAAAAGGTGACTGCTTTTGTCTGAAAGTGGTCCCAAAAAGATATGACAAAAACTTGCGTTAGGCACGCCTAAACGGTTTAGGCAGGTTTTATCCATACCCAAATGGGTTCACTCATCCCAAATAGGGTTTATTAATCCCCAATTAGGGTACATTAGATGGGTTTGGATTGGGTTAATGGATAAAACCCTCCTAAACCGTTTAGGCGTGCCTATCCTAAGACCTTCCCAAAAGATATTGGCTCTGAACTGCTACAATGAGACTCTCATGCTCCAGCATGATTTCCGTTGGAATGCAACTGACAAGCTCTAGCATGAGGAAGCTTGTGAAAATCTTCACAATTCCTTTCAAAAACTTATTAATTACTAAAAACATAGATAGCAATCACAATTGCAACACTAAAACAATTAGGTAATAAAAGACCATAGATTAGAACTAATTTACTATAATTAAACACAATAAACAAAGCTAAAAGAGAATAAGACAACTTTTTATGAGAGTTATCACCCCCAAACTTAAGATGTTGCCTGCCCCGAATCAATTAAACTACGACTCAAACAAAATAAAACAAAATAAAATGTTGTTCTAACCAAGTCAACTTTCGATCTCATCAGCCCTCGTAGAAACAATTAGAAAACCAAAGTAAGAAACTTTCAATTAATCAAGCTACAATAACCATAATCTAATAACTGTAATCAAACACACCAATCAAGTTTGAAAGCCAAAGTCCCAAAACATGAATTTTTTCTATGATAACTAGTGTATTTCCAAGCTTAACCTTTACTAACACTCAAGAATCTTTGATCATCAATGCCACTTCTTTTAACTACCAATCATCCTTGAACTTGTTCTCCACTAATGGAATTCATACTACACTTAAATCAAAAGTTCTTTATGAGCTTCTAATGTAAGGTTGTAAGTTAAAGGTTAGATAAGTTTGGAAATAGTGACAAGAATCTAGAGGCATTATCGAATTTCATTCCTAAAACAAGACTTATTCTATCTAGAACAAATTCAAACTATAAATTTGCAACAAACTTTTTGCAAAATGTAAAAAATTGTGTCATCCTTGCATAAATAAAAAATATCAACTAAGATCATCTACAGACCATCCTTTTCTTTTGATTTTCTTATACATATGCTTACATAAATGCATATAAATATTAGCATTGTTTCACTACCGTTTTCATAACTTTACAAACACAATCAAAATATAAACACTATGATAGAAGTGTATCCCCCCCCATTCTTTGAAATGAATATTGTCCTGAATAATCCAAGGACATAGAGAAAATAAGAATACAAATCTAGAGAAGGGTAGCTGTATGGATAATTAGCTAACAGATGAATGATTGATTAGAAAGAATAGGCACATAGCTCAAATACTAAGGTGCAAGGGTAGATTTTTATCAAACAAAGAAACTCTGCAGGCACAATGATCAAGCGATGGCCTTAATCCTCTCTAAATGCAGTAATCATTTTAATTTCACCTCAAACAAGTCTAAGTCTCAAGTTAGGTGGGATCTCACATTTTATTTTAAGATTTTAGTACCTACTAAGCTCAAACATACATCCAGCATATCATGTTTTGAAAGAATATCATGGACTATGCACCTCAAACTTGATTCAGTGTATAAAACTAAACTCAAAGATGTCATGGAAACTGACTCTCAATCAAATTACTCATAACCTATTGTGCCTAGAAGATAAGATAGAAATAAGATAGCATCAGTGGGAAGAAGAGACCAAATTAAAACAACGTTCTGTGAATTGACTGAAATAAACATAAACCATGCTACAACACATGATATGCATGGGAAATATCACAAAAACATTGACAAAAACCACAAGTCCATAAATTCATCCGGCTAAGGAGGCTGAGTGTCATACACTTCGTGCAATGTCTTGGGATTTAGTTGAACCTTTTTGCCTCTCACCATAGCAATCAATTCATAGTCCCTTGTAGTTGGTTGTTCAAAGTTTGCATAGAACTCTCTCACTAGAGCTTTAACAGGAGCAGGTTGTTGTCCATCAAATACTTCCCAACCTTGGTGATCAATCCTTCTCACCAAATCATCACGCAACATTTTAAGCTCTCGGAAACCTCTCTCCATCTGGAATTTCCTATTTCCCTCTTCTTGCATCATTGCTTAGTGCTCATCAGAAGAGAACTTGGGAAGTTTCTTTATTTTATCTACAGTCAACTCTTTCTGGTCCACCGCCTTATATTTTCCTTTCCTTACTCGTTCTTGATTCTCTGACTCAGCATCCCTTTTCCTTGTTCATGTTTCCTCAGTTTCGTTCACAACAAATACCTTGATTCTCCTTCCAGTGAGTGGGTTCTTTAAGATCTCTTCCCTTTACATTTCAGTAGATTTGCGCCCTGTTTTCCTTCTCCATGATTTGAAGTTTTTCTTTCTTTTGGTCTTCCATTGTAGCTGGTTTCTCTTGGATTTCCTTCTCTCCCTAAGTTTCTTGGTATTCATGTGGTTGCTCATCGGATGCTTTAGCATCATTTCCTTCTTCCTTATCATGTTCTTCACGTTGACCCTCAGATTCTTAACCTTTTTGTTTCTTGCCCTCAAACTGACCATCATATTTTTGTCCTTTATGTGCAACTGTCTCTCTCTTTCCCTCATCATCCTGTTCCTCGGCAACCTCTTTTTTGCCCTAGGCATCACCCTTCTCCTCTTTAGATTTTTGTGTTTCTTCTGTTGTTTCCTCCTTTGCAAACTCTTCTTGTTAGCTTGTTCCTCCACTTCATCTTTTTTCCTCTTCACCCCCCTCTTCAGAAACATCATCCTCTTGAGTTGGCATTGTCTCGTATTCAATTGGTTCATAAGAACTAGAACCCTGCTTCTTTGCTTCTTCAGCAGCACAGGTTGTTGTTGCATCCACTAGATTCATTAGTGAATCTTTCTTCGTTGTGGGCTTCTTAGTCTCAGTCTTTGCCTTTTTGTTTGGTTAAGATGAAGTGTTAGGAACTTCAATAGGATTTTCTGCACTGGTCTTTGGTAACTTTGCTGCTTTCTGTGCAATAGTGGCCACTACAGTTCTACTCAACCTTCTTAAAGGATTTGTAGGTTCCTTTGTCTTTGTATTGGATTTCCCCTGTTCTTCAGTGAGGTACTTCTATCCTTCTGCGGGCTTGGTTCAGGACTTTCATTCTCCATCTCAGGTCTCTTTTTGGTAGGTTGCTTAGTTTTCATGTTTGAATTTGTATAAATAAGACAATATAAGAATAGAGAAGAAAAAGTATTCCTCTCTAGAATTTAAATTCCTCCAAATTTCTCTGCCAGCACTATCAACAGAACTACAACAACTCCAAAGATCATCCAACAATTACAACTCTAAGGCCAGAAACCACCCATAAAACTTTAAGCTTCTCATAGAATTCAAGAAATTTAAAATCTCAATCACAACAATAACAGGGGTGTTTCTTGACATGTTCACAGTTCAACCCAAGCAAACATAGCATTACTACTCAAAATACCAGGCATAGATCCTAAGTATCTCTATCCTTATTCATGTAAACAATTTACCTACAAAAATTCTCAACAAACACATGATTTACAGGCAGTTCCCAGACACAAAACATCGCCTAACTCCATAAATAAAATTTGAAAACTCATAATTTGTTACCTTAAACTTGCATGTGTACATGGTACTTCCACTTGAGTGGAAGTCTTCTCTCTTTCAAAGCTTCCACTATGACATTGCTTCACTCCCTTACCATTCACTTTGAATATGCTCCCAGTTTCATCATCTCTTAGGTCCACAACTCCATAAGGATAATCTTTCACAATGGTAAATGGACCTGACCACCGAGATTTGAACTTGCTTGGGAATAACATCAATCTTGAATTGAACAACAACACTTTCTTCCATTCTTCCAAAGTTTTATCTGAAATCCTGTTGTCACGCCACTTCTTAACTCTTTCTTTGTACAACTTGGCATTCTCATAAGAATGTCGTCTCATTTCATCCAATTCTATAAGTTGTAACAACCTTTTCGCCCCACTTGCTTTTGGATCAAGATTCAGCTTCCTTGTAGCCCAGTAAGCCTTATGATCAAGTTCTAGAGGCAAATGTCAGGTCTTCCCAAAAACCAATCTGTATGGAGACATCCCCAATAGAGTTTTGTAAGCTGTTCTATAGGCCCACAATGAATCATAAAAATGCTAGACGAGTCCTTCCGAGGGACATTTACGATTTTTTCCAAGACACACTCCACTTCCCTATAGGAATGTTCTGCCAAACCATTGGTCTGAGGATGATATGCAGTAGAAACCTTGTGATTAATGTTACACTTTGACAACATGGCAAATAGACTCTTGTTAATGAAATGAGTGCCATCTTCACTAATAATTACACGTGGAGTGCCAAACCTGGTAAAGATGTTCTTGTAGATAAATTTCATCACTGTAGCAGAATAATTATGTGCATATGAACATGCTTCTACCCATCTGGATAAATTGTAAGATGTGAGATATGCCCAAAGAGTATCATCCAGCATTAAAATCCATGAATTCCTCCTTGGTTCCATCATCTTTTGTAAAATACTTTTGATCTCCCTGTTGGCCACTTTCACTTGTCCATTTGCTCAAGGATGATAGGCATATTTCACCCTATGCAGTACTCCGTATCTCCAAAGCAAAGTCCTCATCAACTTGTTGCAAAAATGTGATCCTTGATCACTATTCAATACTTAAGGCACTCCAAACCCACTAAATACATTCGATCTTAAATATTTGACTACAGTTTTTGCATTGTTTGTACAGGTCGCCTTAGTTTCCACCCACTTAGAAACGTAGTCAATTGCAACAAAAATGTTTTCTTTGTCTTGAGTCTTTGGGAAGGGACCCATGAAGTCAATTCCCCAAACATTGAATATTTCAACTGGCTTAATTGGCACTCGAGGCATTTCATCATCCTTTGTCCATACGCCCAATTGTAAGCATTTCTGACATGCTTTGACCCAAACTGCATAATCTCGGAAAATTGTTGGCCAGTAGAATCCTTAATTGAGCACCTTGTGAGCTGTTCCAGAAGCTCTAAAATGACCTCTGTATGAGCATGAATGGCAGTGTGCCAGTATCCTTGTCATTTCTGTCTCTAGAACACATCTTCTAATAACTCAGTCGGCTCCAATCTTCCAAAAGGATGCGTGGTTCCCACATGTACCACCTACTTTCGGCCATTAGCTTGTTTTTTCCATTAGTAGACTTACATAGTGGAAAATATTTTATCACCTTGTAATTAACCAAATCTGCGTGCCATGATCCCATCTCCACAACTTACTTCTGCTTATCCGATAATTCTTATCCAATTTAGGCATCTGATTCTTCGGAGTTGACTATCCTACTCAAATGATTAGCCACATTTTTTTCTACCCCAGGCTTGTCCTTGATATCCTGATCGAATTCTTGTAGTAGTAAAACTCATTTGATCAACTATCATTTAGAATCATCCTTTGACATCATATACCTTATAGTTGCATGGTTTGAATACACTGTGACCTTAGATCGAGAAAAATAAGATCTAAATTTCTCCACTTCGAACACAATCGCCAGCATCTCCTTCAAAGTAGTAGAATAATTGAGTTGGGCGCCATTCAAAGTTTTTTATGTGTAGTACACCACATAGCCAACTTTCCATATCTTTTGCCCAGGTACTACTTTAACTGCCTTATCGTTGAATTCACACATTATCTAAAATGGTTCTCCCCACCTTGGTGGTTGGATGATAGGTGCGTAGACTATAGCCTCCATGAGATAATAAAGAGCCTCATTGCAGTTTTTCCCAAATTCGAACTTGACTTCAAACTTTAATAGATTTATCAATGGTTGTGCCCTCTTGGCAAAATCTTTAATAAATCATCTGTAAAAACATGTGTGCCCCAAAAATGCCCCCACCTATTTTAGATTAGTGGGATAGGGAAATTTCTGGATCAACTCCACCTTTGCTTTGTCAACCTCAATACCACGTTCTCACACCACATGCCCAAGTATGTTTCCTCACGAACCAAGAGGTTGCATTTTTCATAATTCAACACCAAGTTAATCTCCAAACAGCGTTGCAACACCTTCTCCAGATTGATGATGCAATCTTCAAAAGATTTCCCATAGGCTGAGAAGTCATCCACGAATACTTCAATACAATCCTCGAGGAAATCGGAGAAAATGCTCATCATACATCGCTCGAATGTCCTCGGAGCATTGCATATCCCAAAAGACATCATTCTAAAGGCAAATGTGTCAAATGGTCAAGTGATTGTAGTCTTCTCTTGATCCTCCTATGGTAGGCAAATCTACATGTATCCTAAATATCCATCCAAAAAACAAAAGAAAGAATTGCCCGCCAACTTCTCCATCATTTGATCAATGTACGGAAGAGGAAAATGATCCTTCTTTGGGAAACATTCATTTTCCTATAATCGATGGAAACTCTCCACCCTATTTGTAGCCTACCTAGAAAGATTTCTTTCTTCTCATTTTCCACCACATGTATGCCCGACTTTCTTGGGACCACATGAATTGGGCTCACTTGCTATCCAAAATTCGGTATATGATAACCTGATGAAGGAGCTTTAAAATTTCGGCCAACATGACTTCCTTCATCATCGAATTTAACTTCTTTTGATGCTCACGAACAGGCTTTGCTCCTTCTTCATGTAAAATGCGATGCATGCACACAGACGGGATCATCCCTTTTCATACCAGACAATGACCACAAAAATGCTTCCTTAAACGTGCTTAAAAACATCTTGACTTTTTCTTCCTACGCCTGGGTCAAATCTGCACTTATAATCACTGGTATGGTTTCACCATCTCTAAGGTAGATGTACTTCAAGTGCTTGAGCAATGTCTTCAAATTCACCTTGGGCGGCTCCTCTATGGATAGCTTCATTTTGTGGTAGCCCGACAATTTGGCAAATTTGACCACCTGAGCCTCTTTGGGCTCTTCCTCACCATAGAGTTGCACGATCGCCTCTCTCGTATCCTCATCTTCTTCATTTGCTGTATTTTTATCCATTAATCCCTTCTCTAGGGCAACTTGGAAAGAATCTTGCACACACAACAAACTACCATGCTCCTCGGCAGGGAGTCTTTAAGATCAACTTGATTAACCCCTTCAAGATCGTGCGGGTACTTCATGGATTTGAACAAATCAAAAGTAACTTGTTCTTCATCAAAATCGCAAGTAAATGTACCCTTATCGACATCTATCTTTGTTCTTGCAGTTTTCATGAATAGCCATCCTAGAAATAATACAAGTTTTCTAGATATGCTAGGTCCCATATCCAATACAAAGAAATTAGCAGGAAAAATCAAAATATCAACATTTATCAAAACATCCTCTAAGATGCCCCTAGGATACACACTTGACCTATCAACCAACTGGATAACAATTTAAGTTTCTTTCAAAGGGCTAAGATTCAATTCTTCATAAATAGACAAAGGAATAACATTAATGGAAGCATCTAAATCTAATATGGCTTATTTAATACGAGTGATTTCAATAACGCTAGGTATAGAAAACATACCTGGATCTTTACATTTTTAGGTAGCTTCTTTGTTATCATGGCGGACACATTATCCCCCACCACGAATTGAGCTTCATCCTCAAATCCTACCTTCTTTGAATATAGATCTTTCAAAAACATCGCATATCTGGTAATTTGCTTCAAGGCCTCCAAAAATGGAATGTTGATCTCTATCAAGCTAAAAAGATTGAGCAACTCACGATCTTCATTTTCTTGCTTATTTCTCCTCAATCAGCTAGGATAATGAGGTGTCCTCCATGCTTCAACTTTTAGGTCAACTGGCCTCTTCTTCTTGTCTGGAGTCTCCACTTGGGCTTCCGCGTTCTCTGCTTCTTTTGTTGACTCTTGTGGTTCATTCTTCTTTTGATGCAGATTGGGCATTTCCTTTCCACTCCTCAGGATTGCATTCACATGTGCTGTTTGTTCTTTGACTTGAGAAGGTAACTTCCCATCCTTCTTTCCCAGCTTTGTAACTTTTTTGGCAAATTGAGAGATCAGATTGCCCAAATGCATCATCCCTTGCCGAGTTTCTTCTTTAAATTCTGGATATACGTTCATTTGTTCTTCGGCCAAAGTCTTCACCAAATCTTCTAGTGATCTTTTAGGCTGCTGTTGTATTTGATTGCATTTCCCCCCTTGTGGATGTTGATGAAACGATTGCACTTGGAATCCATTTTGCTGCTATTGATTATTCCTCCATCGGGAATTCGGATGCTTTTTCCATCTAGGATTGTAAGTATTCGAATATGGATCCTACTTTGTTTGATATCCATCAACTACCTGCACTTCTTCATTCAAAGTTATAGTTGGGCATTGATAAGCTCGTATTTTGCCTCACTTATCACATTGTTTTCTTATTGTTTTCTTGCTTTTACTTGAGTTTTAGTTAATAATCAAGCATGAGTCAAGTTTATGGGGTATGATGCTTGCCATGGTGTATTTTCGCAGGTTTTAGGTCAAATCCAATGGAAACCCGTACCGAAAGCAGCAGATGTTCAATGGAACAGTCACGAATTCTTCCAAAGATTGAATCTGAGTTAATGGGGCACATGGATGGAAAGATCTTTGAGTTAGCTTTCCAACTCAACTGGAATCGGGTCAATCGGAGTTCGGGAGTGAAAGTTATGGCCAAAATCGTGAGACTGCGCAGAAGGATCGCAAGAGGGAAAACGTCTCTGTCTCGACCGAAATGAAGACCACATCGACCGACGCAAGGAATTCCGCATCGACCTAGATGAGCCCTACGTCGACCGAAACGGGCCCAGAAAAGGGAATTTCGAGATTTTTATGGCTAAATCATATTTTTGGCCCTAGATCCCAATTTATACACCTCTACCTCTATAAATACTTGTTCTTGCTCGAGATTTTAGAGTTCCCGAAGGCAGCACCCTGAAGTTTTTCTTTAGTTTTAGTTCCTCCCCTTTAGTTTATGTCTTACATTTAGTTTTCTCTTGGAGATTTAATTACTTTGGAGAGGATTCAACCTTTATTTTCATTGTAAGTTTTTATTATGCTATTTAATAATATGTTTCTTGGATTTCTATTCATCATGAGTGGCTTGAAACCCTTGCGGGTTCTAGGGCTATGTAAACTTAATCATGTTTGCATGTTAGATTGATCAACTCAAATTGCATGGTTTCAATTCCTGATTTAATTGATAGAATTTAGGATTGAAGATGGATCGAGAGATGAAATTGGTTCTTTATTCATAATTGTTAATCGAAAGACCGAGAGGAAAAGATTAATAATAGGAAGAGGAATTTGAATACAATTGGTTTTCTGTCTCAAAAGGAAGAGTAATTAATTGTAGGGATTAAATCTTATATTTTTATTCAGGTTGATTATTATTGTGTTCTTGAGGCCGACCAAGCATATACAGTCACATGATAGTAACCTAGGTTAAAATTGCCCGACAAAGAATTTTAATACATTAATTTGATTTCCCACCATTGTAGAGTTGATTGATTTGGCATGTATTCTGATTGATTATTTGCCATAGAATCTGTGTTCTTTAATTTGCATTTTAAAACCCCTTTAAATTCCGTTTTGTCACCCCAAAATCTGTTTACTCAAACAATAAAATCTGAGAACTATAGTTAGTACATGAGATATTTTCGTTGTACATTTCCTCTGGGTTCGACTACCTTTGGGTATTTATTAATTTATTTGCCACTTTGTTTGCAATTAATCTGCGAAATTTGCAGTGATCAAATTGGCGCCGTTGCCGGGGAGGTGTCAGATTTTATCTTGTTACTAATTTGTTTGAAGATTAATTGGATTGAGTTTTTTTTATTTAAATTCCTATTCGTGTCCGTGTGTTTGTGTTTGTTTTTGAATTCTGTTTCGACCGACGCACGTGTCGCGTCGGTCGATGCAGAAGATTCTTTCACGTCGGTCGACACATTCTCTGTGTCGGTCGACGTGCACTGATTTTTGCCTTGGCTGCTGCACAAGTGCATGAACACGCGGAACAAGGGAAAAACACTCGAGGTTTTCATACCAGAGATCGAAGCCGCCTGCAGGAAGAACAAAAAGAAATGAAAAAGATTAACTTTTGAGATGGAGGAGAACCAAGAAGCCCCGATTCAGAATATGACTCCCGAGGAGCAGAGGCAGTTTGTCAATGATGTGCAACAACTGAGGGCGCAACTTCTTGCAGCCCAAGCCACCCAGGCGGAGCAAGCCGCGAGACTGGCAGAACTGAACAACAGGCAGATAGTGGTGCCGCAGAGGTCCATCTTGGACAGATTTTTACCACAGCAGGAAGAGGCTGGATTTAGAGTTGGCATCAATGCCAACAACTTTGAGCTGCACACAGGGCTGATACAGATGGTGCAGCAGAACCAGTTTGGGGGGAGAGCCGTTGAAGATCCATACGCCCACCTCAATCTGTTCATCGAGGTGTGCGACACTGTGAAGCAGAATGGAGTCCCCCAGGACGTCATCAGGATGAGATTGTTCGCATTCTCCCTCAGAGACGAGGCAAGGTCTTAGTATGTTGGGCTTGACAAAAGCCAAATTGGGACATGGGAGGAGCTTCGAGCAGAATTCCTCACCAACTACTTCCCACCGAGCCTGCTGCTGAAGAGGAAAGCTGCCATCACTACATTCAAGCAGCTGTATGATGAATCCCTGCATGAAGCCTCGAAGAGGTACAAGGAACTCCTGCGACTCTGTCCTGGACATGGAATCGATCTCGAGATGCAGGTTTTCCATTTTTATGAGGGTCTGAATCCTCACATGAAGGAGATGGTGGATGCATCAGCTGGCGGGATCCTGATGAAGAAGAGTGGAGCAGAGAGCATGAGGCTGTTGGCAGACATGGCCCTGAACAGCCACCAGTGGCCGACTGAGAGACAGATGCCTATCAAAGCAGTGGAGACAAAGCCGGAGTTTGATGTGGTTGCTGAGGTGAAAAAGCTCCGGGAAGAGATTGAGAAGCTAGGAACTGATAAGGTTGCTGCTGTTACTACTGAGCCAAACATGGCGATTGTTCCGGTGGAGGCTGACTACATCAACCGGGGTGCAAGCAGTTCATCCGGAGCTGCGAATTCGGAGGTGAACTACATTGGCGGTGGTTATCACAATAATTACCGAGGTAATCAGGGGTATCACTATAACCATGGGTGATCTCACCCTAGTTTTTCTTATTCTAACCCCTCTGCTGCAGAACACCCTCCACCTGGTTTTGATATAGGTACATGAGGAGAAATCGTGGAGAAAAAGAAGTCCGTGCTGGAAGAGACATTGGAGAAATTCATCAAGAGCTCGGACAACCGATTTGGCAAGGTGGAGAACGAAGTCAAAGGGATGGCCAATCACATGCAATTAATGACAAAGCATCTGGAGATGATGGACACCCAACTGAGTCAGATAGCCACTACCTTGGGTACTCAGCACAAGCCGGGGCAACTTCTGAGCACAACAGAGACAAATCCAGCGAAGGGGAAGTCAGTAAATGCAATTTTGCTGTGATCTAAAAGGAAGTATGAAGGTCCGAGCCATGTAGAAGGAGAAGAAGGAGAAACAGAGGGGGAAAATCCCGCGCAGGACCTCTCTATTTCGACCGAAATGGATTCCATCCCGGTCAACGTGGAGGGTTGCAGCCCGGCCGAAATGGAGAGCAGCACGGTCGATGCAGCAGGATCCATGTTGATCGAGACGAGCCTATCATTGTCGACACAGAAGTCAGCAGGCAGCCCGACCGAGACAGCCGCATCTCGGTCGAAACAGAGCCCTATCTTGGGCAAGAAAGAGAAGGAGAAGGAAGGAAGAAAAGCTAATCCGGTTGGCCCAATGTCTTTCCCACAGAGATTCGCAAAGAAAAGGGAAGATTCTAAATTTACTAACTTTGTTGAAAATCTAAAAAAAGTGAATATTAACATTCCTCTTATTGAAGCTCTCAGGGAGATACCGGGATACATGAAGTTCCTCAGAAGATTGATGAGTGAGAAGAAATAGTTCCTGGAGAATGAAACAGTGAAGATACATGAGGAATGCAGTCTCCTATTGCAGAAGCAAATCCCTATCAAGAGATCGGATCCAGGTTGTTTCTCGATACCTATCGAGATTGTAGGAAGAGAGTTTCAGAATGTACTCTGTGACACCGGGGCGAGTATCAATCTGATGCCCTGGTCCATCTACAAGAAGTTGGAGATTGGGGAGATGAGAGCCACTACAATTACCCTCCAGATGGCGGACCGATCTGTGTCCAAGCCTAAAGGTATCGTAGAAGATTTTCTAATCCATGTTGGCCATTTAATCTTCCCTGCAGATTTCGTCATCCATGACATGAAGGAAGATGCCAACACCCCGATGATCCTGGGAAGAGAGTTCCTCGACACAGCTGGTGTCCTGATCGACTTCAAGAAGGGGGAGATCACATTGAGAGGGAATGAGGAGTCTATTACCTTCTGCATTGACAAGAACAAGAGGAAAGGAGAGTGCAACCAGATCAAGACTACTGAAGAAGAAGAAGAAGAAGAAGGAGATGAGACACCAGAGGAAGAAGAAGAAGCCATCCGGTGGGAACGAGGAAATGAGGGAGTGAATTCAGCAATTAAGCTACCTCGCTCCGAGTTCACCACCGTCATTCAGAACCGCCGGGTCTTCATGATAGATTCAAGGGGTCGACGAGTCTGGACTCAACCACCTTGGTGAGATGAGCTGATACTGAGTCGAGCCACGACGATAAATAAGGCACTGAATGGGAGGTAACCCATTGTGTTTTCGTTTTTTTTAATTAATTTCGTTTTACTTGTATTTGTTGCTTTCACTTGTTTGCCTTATTCTATTGTCTTTTAAAAAAAAATAATCAGAACAGTTTCTGTTTCGACCGACGCAGACCTGGCGTCGGTCGACAGAGGCAGCTCGACGTGGAACACTTCGACCAGTGAGGAGAGTCGACAAGAAGGCTCCTGTCGACCGACGCAGAGCCCGTGTCGGTCGACGCGGAGTGCCAGCCGCCAAAATCTCACGTCGAGCGATTTCTGAAGGTTCCGGGATAAAAAGTTGGTGTCTGAGACCAACATCGAGGTACAGTTTCACTCCTAGTCTGATTTTCAAACTTATTCTCTTTGTCAATCGAATAAGTTTGGGGGGAGGAGGACTTGGAGTTGAAACTATTTCTTCCCTTTTATTTAATGCTTTATGCATTTAAATTTCTGCCTATTAAAAAAAATAAATAAAAAAAATATTGCATTTGTTGAATAAAATTGTGATTTTGTGAGAAGATTTGTGTAGCTATGAGATAACCCTAGCAAGAATGCAAGATTTGAATTGATTGACTTGATTATGCATTGATTGTGATAGTGGTTGAGGATGCCTATGAATGTAGAAAACCACATGATTACTTGTTTTGAAACTTACAGAGGCATGATGTTGATGATGATTTGATGTTTACTATGGAAGAATTGTTGTCCCAAGTGTGAGAATTGAGCCTTGATTTCGATTGTGAGTGTGTCTGCATTATTGAGTATCTCTAGAACTTGCTTTGTTTCTTTTTCAAGACTGCTAAGTGTGCACAGGTTTAGGAAATGATTTTAGGCCATCCTTGTTTAGCCTATTTATCCCATACACTGCCCTAATTGAACATTTATCCCTAGTCAGCCATTTTGAGCCTATGAATTTTCTTTCTTTGTCTATGAGTTGGAAAAGGATAGGGGAATCAACTCTTGTCTATGAGAGTGGGTTGGGATTTGTTTGAGGAAGGATAAGATATTATTAGAAGGTGAAAGCAAAAGATAAGGTTGGCTCTAGAAAAAGAAAAAAAAATGTGTTTATGTGTTTGTTAGTCCTTATAAGCTCAAATGAATATTCAAAATTGTTTAAGAGCATAAAAGGATATGTGAAAAAAAAAAGAAAAAAATAAATAAATATTTTCATATGTGAATAAAAGAGCCTTGGTTTGTGTTGAACATTATAGGAGAAGGGTGGATATCAATAGATAGTAGTTTGATTGATTGAGGATTTCTTGATTGATTTTAGTCACTTGGCCAAATATTTCCCTACCTTTCACTAAAAAGCCTACATTACAACCTAGAATAAAGTCCTTTCTGATCTTAGACTTGTGTACACATATTTGCAGTGGAGATTTAGAATATTTGCAAGCCTATGGTAGAACTTGATTTGCATGACTTGTGTGTCTCATATTATCCTAAACACTTGAGTGAATGAGTGAAAACACTTCCCTTGTGAGTCTTTCATGGTTTACTGATGTTCTGATTCTTACAAAGTGTTGATGTTTTGTGGATTTACGAGTTTGATTGTAATGAATCTTGTGAGGCATTGCACTTCTCTTCTACTTGAACTTTTGATTCATTCTTTTGTTGATTGAGGACAATCAAGTGTTTAAGTTTGGGGGGGTTGATAATCTCGTATTTTGCCTCACTTATCACATTGTTTTCTTATTATTTTCTTGCTTTTACTTGAGTTTTAGTTCATAATCGAGCATGAGTCAAGTTTATGGGGTATGATGATTGCCATGGTGTATTTTCGCAGGTTTTAGGTCAAATCCAATGGAAACCCGTACCGAAAGCAGGAGATGTTCAATGGAACAGTCACGATTTCTTCCAAAGATGGAATCTGAGCTAATGGGGCACATGGATGGAAAGATCTTTGAGTTAGCTTTCCAACTCAACTGGAATCGGGTCAATCGGAGTTCGGGAGTGAAAGTTATGGCCAAAACTGTGAGACTGCGCAGAAGGATCGCAAGAGGGAAAACGTCTCTGTCTCGACCGAAATGAAGACCACGTCGACCGATGCAAGGAATTCCGCGTCGACCGAGATGAGCCCTACGTCGACCGAAACGGGCCCAGAAAAGGGAATTTCGAGATTTTTATGGCTAAATCATATTTTTGGCCCTAGATCCCAATTTATACACCTCTACCTCTATAAATACTTGTTCTTGCTCGAGATTTCAGAGTTCCCGAAGGCAGCACCCTGAAGTTTTTCTTTAGTTTTAGTTCCTCCCCTTTAGTTTATGTCTTACATTTAGTTTTCTCTTGGAGATTTAATTACTTTGGATAGGATTCAACCTTTATTTTCATTGTAAGTTTTTATTATGCTATTTAATAATATGTTTCTTGGATTTCTATTCATCATGAGTGGCTAGAAACCCTTGCGGGTTCTAGGGCTATGTGTAATTAATCATGTTTGAATGTTAGATTGATCAACTCAAATTGCATGGTTTCAATTCCTGATTTAATTGATAGAATTTAGGATTGATGATGGATCGAGAGATGAAATTGGTTCTTTATTCATAATTGTTAATCGAAAGACCGAGAGGAAAAGATTAATAATAGGAAGAGGAATTTGAATACAATTGGTTTTCTGTCTCAAAAGGAAGAGTAATTAATTGTAGGGATTAAGTCTTATATTTTTATTCAGGTTGATTATTATTGTGTTCTTGAGGCTGACCAAGCATATACAGTCACATGATTGTAACCTAGGTTAAAATTGCCCGACAAAGGAATTTTAATACATTAATTTGATTTCCCACCATTGTAGAGTTGAGTGATTTGGCATGTATTCTGATTGATTATTTGCCCTAGAATCTGTGTTCTTTAATTTGCTTTTTAAAACCCCTTTAAATTCCATTTTGTCATCTTTATTTTCCAAAACCAAAACCCAAAAATCTGTTTACTCAAACAATAAAATCTGAGAACTATAGTTAGTACATGAGATATTTTCGTTGTACATTTCCTCTGGGTTCGACTACCTTTGGGTATTTATAAATTTATTTGCCACTGTGTTTGCAATTAATCTGCGAAATTTGCAGTGATCAGGCATTCGTCTATATCATGTGTAACATCACTGTAAAACCCGCACGCCCTAATGATCCTTGTGGGCGGAAGGGTTGGATTCATTGCCATCTTCTCGAGCATCTCAAGCTATTGTTTGACTTCTTTCTCCAGACTATTTTTAATCTCAAATTCAACATGAGACTTCTCTCCCTATTTGTGCTTTCTTCGACCATGTCCTCGATGAGATTGAGAACCTCATAGGCGGATTTGCTGCACGGTATCTGAATATTCAAAAAAATAAACGAGAAAGCTAATAGAAGGTTAGCTCTATTGTCAATCCCCGACAAGATCGCCAGTTCTGGCGCGGTGTGGTTTCACGTGAAGAATACTGATCACTGTTATTTCTACAGATACATCCAGCCCCATCGCCAAATCCACAAGCTCATCATCCGCCTTATCTAAATCTGAAGACAAAAACAAAGAGTGTAGTAAGCGGTTCTCCAGAAAATCCAGATCAATTTTAAGAGAAGAAAAGGGAGAGGAAATCACCGGATTTGAACATTTGATCATGTGGCACTCCTCCTGGCAGCTCCCTTCATTACGCTTCTGCACTGCTTTGTAGATGGGGAAGGTGACTAACTTCATTAACTGGGAACGTCAGTTTGCTGTCTCGAATGTCAATCAATGCTCCAGCAGTCTTCAAGAAAGATCTCCCCAAGATAAGCGGGATGTTGTGGTCTTCTTCCATGTCAAGTACCACGAAGTCTGCTGGAATGATGAAGTCTTTCACCTTCACAAGTACGTCTTCCACGATGCCTTTCGGGTAAGTGATTGATCGATCGGCCATCTGAAGTGAGATTGTTGTGGGCTTGATGCTTCTGATCTTCAACCGCTTGAAGATTGACATCGGCATTAAGTTGATGGATGCGCCGGAATCGCAAAGGACCTTCTCAAAGGTCTCTCCTCCAATGACACAGGGGATCGTGAAGGATCCCGGGTCTTCTCTCTTCAGCGGCATCTTCTTCTGAATAATCGTGTTGCATTCTTCGAACAATTTGACCCTCTCGTGCTCCATGAAGGGTCTTTTCTGAGAGACCATATCCTTCAGAAATTTCAAATACCCCGGTATCTCTCGTAGTGCCTCAATCAGCGGGATGCTGATGTTTACTTTCTTCATGTTCTCAAGAAAGCGTGCATACTTCTCGTTCATCTTTGATTTGGCAAACCGCTGCGGATATGGCAAGGGAGGCTTATACATTGGCATAGCAGGGGTTCATCTTAGTGTTGCTCGGAAGTTGCCCCGGTTTGTGCTGGGCTCCGACGGCATCGGCGATCTGGCTGACCTGGGTTTCTATGATTTGTACATGCTTCTGCACCTGGTCCACTTTTGTGTTTACGCCTGCAATTTCTTGCTTCAACTTGGCTACAGTATCAGTAGAGCCTTCCATGAACTTGGCCAAAATCTCCTCGAGATTTGGCTTCTTCTTTTCCACTATTGCTCCTTCTTGTACGGCAAATCCTGGTGGTGGTTGCTCAGCAGCTTGAGGGTTTGCGTAGGAGAATCCAGGGTGATTCCTTGCTTGATTGTAGGTAAAGGGCTGGTTATTCTGCTGATTGTGTTGTTGGTATCCTCCTCGGTAGTTGTTTTGATAACCACCCATTTGCATGAAATTTACAGCGGCACAATCCCCCTCAGACGGAGCTTGCACTGGCTCTACTGCAGCAACTGTCTTTTCCAGCTTCAGTGCAGCGAAATCTTCCCTTAGCTTTTTAAGCTCGGTTGCCAAATCAGGTTGTTCGGCAACTTTCTCCACCACTTTCTCCTTCTCGACCGCCATCACAGGCCGAGTTCGGCTTGAGGACCACCGTTGAGTGTTGTTGGCCATCTTTTGGAAGAATTCCATGGCCTTCTCTCCGCTTTTCGTCATGATGGTGTCTCCCAGTGTGGTGTCCACCAACTTGACGGTTTTCTCATTGAGTCCCTCATAGAATGCTTCTGCTTGTTCTCTTGGCGGAAAGCCATGTCCGGGGCAAGATCTCAGTAGCTCTTTGAATCGCTCCCATGTCTCACTGAAGCTCTCATCGGGTCGTTGAGCGAACCTGATGATTTCCTTTCTCCTCTGCCTGATGACATTCGGGGGGAAGAAGTTTTCCAGGAACTCATTCCTCAATTCGGTCCACGTGCCTATGCTTCCTTTGTCCAGTGCAGTGAACCATGATTGTGCCTTATCCCTCAGAGAGAATGCGAACAGACGCATTCGGATGGCACTCTTGCTGACTCCTCCAATTTTGACAGTGTTGCAGAGCATAATGAACTTATCCAAATGCGCATAGGGGTCCTCAGTAGGTCTTCCTCCGAATTGATTTTGTTGCACCATCTGCACCAATCCGGTCTTCAGCTCAAAATTGTTGGCATTGATGCCAATCCTGAAGTCTGTCTCCCTGAACCGAGGTATATACCGGTTCTGCATGGCTTCCTCTTCTTCCTCATCGTCAGATTCCTCTGGAGGATCCTGGTTGTCATCCTCTTCAATGTCGGGATTGTCATCAAATAGTGGGTTATGTCGAAGATCCCTTCCTTTCGGATTGTTCCTCTCGAGGTCTCTTTCCAGATTGAACTGTTGGATCTGTGCCCTCATAACTTGAACTTCTTGGAAGAGCACAGCTTGCTCTTCTGCCGTTAGCACTGGTGGAGGCGGTGGTACGTTATCTTCCATTGTGTGATTACTTGAGCTTTCCTGAGCACGCTTATTCCTTCGGATCTTTCTGCAGGTGGCTTCAATGTCCGGATAGTAATAAAGCGGGTCCTTTCCTCTAGCTCTTGTACTCATGCACTACCTGTACAGCAAAGGAGGTAGTGAGGTAAGACTGAAAATAAACGAAACGAACTGAAATTAAAAACGGAAATTCTGAAAAAAAAGAACACGTCGTCGATCGACGAGAAGAGGCGTCGATCGACGAAAGGAAAACAACTTTGTCGATCGACGTGGGAGTCACGTCGATCGACGTGAATAACGAAAATATGGAAATTCAGAGAAAAGTACAAAAATTACAGCCTAAATCAGTATTTCAATCACAGATTTAATAGTAAGATTAATTATGTTCACTCCCCGGCAACAGCGCCAATTTGATCACTGTAATTTCTACAGATTAATTATAGAAATAGTGGCAAATAAATTTGTAAACCCTAAAGTTATCGATCCAGGGGAATGAAGAAACGAAAAATCCTAAATACTAAATCATAAGTTCTTCAAAATACTGGTTAGGAAAAGCAATTAAAAAGTTTTGGTTGTTTTGAAAATCGCAATACTTGCTAATGAAAATTAAACAGGAAATTTAAAAAGCTTTTAGATTCAAATAAGAGAAGCACAGATTCCTGGGATATCTACCTATCAAGTATGACATGTATGAATGAATCGATTAATTCCCAATTTTAATTCCTCTTCGTAGTGAAACATTAGAAAAGTATTACGAACTTCTTTGTTGGACAATTCATAAAGTAGATTAATTAATTACCTATCTCCGCTCGGTCTCAAGATAAATTAACTAACTCCAAAGATCTACAGATTTATTCCTACAATCAATCTCCTTCTGTTACGACAAGAAATCAGATTATATTGTGAAAATCTCTTTCGATTGAAAACTATCACAGTTACGTCTCAAGTAATCAACTAGATAATCCTAAGATGTGGCCAACAAATCAAGATTATGGAATAAGCACAGATTTCACAAACTACGAAGGGAAAGGGAAAATAATTCAATCAATCAAAACATGTATACATTGATAATTCGAAACCCTAGAATCTGAGAAAGGATTTAGTTACACATATTCATGGTAATATTCATCATAGAAAAAATACAACTTGAATTGCATAAAAGCTGGAATCTGGAAATCTTCCCGTAAAAACTTGTCTTCAAACATAAAACTCTAAAAACTCTTCAATACTAAATTCTTGTAATTACTCTAACTCTCTCTTCTCTCTCCCGAACTCCGATTGACCCGATTCCAGTTGCGTTGGAGAGCTAACTCAAAGCTTCATCCATTGACATACGCCAATAGCTCGAATTCCTCTTGTGGAAGAAATCTTCATTGCTACTCTTACATGTCACTGCTTTCGGAACGGTTTTCTCATGAGTTTAGGCCTAAAAACCTGCATAAACATCAAATCACACCTAAAACAACCTAATATTGACATCATGCATAAAATATATATATAAACTCAATAAAACTACATAAAATAATATAGAAAATAATATAGATAAGTGAGTGAAATAACGAGCTTATCAAATACCAAGTGCGCAATTCTAGTCACCAGGTTTATCCTAGACCAAATGCCATATAGATAGTCAATTCAACTAAGGGTCAATCCCACGGAGAGTGGAGTGATATGTGTGTGAAATGACCAATTTAATGATATGTTTGAATGCTTGTTTGTGTTCATTTCACCCACATATCATAGATTTTTGTTCATTTTTGTCTTGTTTTTGTGTTTTGTCGTGTTGATGTTGTGTAGGGAAGGAAATGAGCATTTTTCATCAAGTTTTTCCCACTTTTGATGAAATATCGATCTGGATCGTGCACAAGCTTTGGAAATATCAACCCGGATGCAACAGATGAGCATTAGGGGGTTTACAGAGCCAAATCCCAGTCCGGACCAGGTAGGATTCGGGCATATCTCAACCGAACGCTGTAGAGCTCGGCCGGGATCTGCTCTACAGAGGCAAATCCCTGTAGAGCTGATTTCATCGGGGTGAAATTGTGCGTGCTGTTTTGGCAGTTTTTTAGTTTTGAATCATCTGGGTCGATCTTATTTCATCCGAGGCGAGATCGGGGTCTAATTACTTAATATAAAAGGTGGAAAAAATGCATTGGGAAAGAACTTTTGGCAAAATTGTAGCGGTTATTCACTAGATTTTCACTTCACACTCTCTTAAAACCTCATCCAAGGTGGATCTAAGGCCAATCCAATCCAATTGGAAGAGATATGAAGATAAAGGCATAGATCAAAACCAAATCCACTCATTCGGGGAAAATTTCTATCTAGCTTTTACATTGTAATGGATTTGTGTAATTTTTCTATTCAATTGAACCGAATCAAAGGTATGTGTAGCTAAATTCCTTGGGATATTGGTTGAATGAAGCATTGGATTGTTTCATTGAGCTTGAATTGTATGTTTACCTTCACCTATTTGATTGCACTCACTAGAGCCTTGTTCTTAATCACATAGTGTAGGCATTAACCAACTATGTGTGTGATAAGCACTTAAATTGCAACCAACATGCGGATCTAGGTGTCGTGAGTAGTGTAGATGCATATAGGTTTTGATCCAATCCCTGTGCGGGGATTGCTTATAGGTTGATAATCTACAGTCTATTTGGAGTGGGATTAGGTGCAATAACATAACTGTTTGATTATATAGTTTCATCAACTCCTAATTCGCAGGGGCTAAGGGGGTTAGGAAGCCTAGGGTAGATTGATCAATAATAGGTAAATTAAATGATTGTTTGCATCATTCTAATCAATCTTATGGATTCAATGTGGATTTCAAACCAATGTCATTTCTTACATCATTGTTGAACTAGATTGCCTTGTGATTGTTCTTACATTTGTGATTGAGTGCAGAAGTGATAGTTGAGCAAAGATGACGAGTGTTGTGATAATTCAGGTTTTGGTTATAGCTTTCTCAGATAGATAGATAGATTTACTCATTGCCTAGGATAATAAAAAACTCGACGACTATATCGTGCTTAGATACAAAAGCAACACTTTATTAACTAGTATTCTAGCGGGCGAAGTGAGAAGATCCTGGAATGATAATATTATTTTTGTATTCGCACTAGAGTATTAATTGGCTATTGTTGATTGAGAATTTAGTGTGCATCATGGAGTTAAGCGGTTCAACCATCAGTATCACAAGAATCCGACCAAGACAATGATTTATGTTCGTATATATTATCTTGCAAATGCTCAAAAGAAAATATCAAATATAATAACGGGTTTAGAGTAAATGGATACACATATCGAGTTGCTGAGAATAGTGTTCATCGGTTTCTGGGATCCCATTTTAATACTAGGCTAACAACATTAGCTTCCAGTTTGGCTCAACCTAGAATTACCCTTCCATCCCCCTACCATAATGGTTTTTCCACTCGTGTGTTCACTCGTCTAAAACTACCCCACTTTGGTTGCTCGATTCCCCCAGATCTACTCGGATAGCCATCCTGAATAGCCTAAATGAATTGGCTTGCTAAGGAAGGATGATGAACCGAGACATAATTATCTCAACCAAGGTAGAAATCCTGAAACCTCGCACTCTACATTTTAGCCTCTCAACATATTAATTCATTCACCCCAAACTAGGCGTTTAGCTAGACATAAAGTAAACAAAAAAAAAACAAAGTAAGATGATTTACCAAACTTCATAATAACCTTGAAGGAATAGGAACCTTCCAGTATTACAAATATTCGGCTATTCACCAGAAATACAAAGTAAAATAAAAAGTGTTTGATCCTACAAAATATAAGAGATGGGATAAAAAGTAAATGATGTTTATGGCTTTTATACTAAGCCTTATACACCACATACAAAAACTTTCAATTCCACGCAGGGAATATGCCCAGATCCCAATTGATACGCTCTTTCCATATTTAGCTTCTTTCCTTTCTTTTCCCAACTCAATCCTGCACATTCTGTTTTGAGACAAGTTCTGAATTCTAGCAATTTGATTCTTGCAGCAACTTCGGGACCTTCCATTTCTAGTCTGTATGTTGAATTGCCTAATACAAGGAGGTGTCTTCCTCTGTGCATCTGAATATGTTGATTCCTCCCGGTCCTCGAAGTAGCTCAATTGGGCATTTCCCCTCAACAATCCCAAACTCATCTGTAAATGGTCAATTCCACCACTTTCACCATCCTGAAACAATTCAGCACAACACCCCTGACCATACTACAGAAATAGACTAATATACTAATGAAAGTACATAAAAAAGACTCAAATAAAGTCAAATCTAGAGTCGATACAAGAAGGCGTCAATGAAGCTTAACAACTTGTGTCCCACAATAGCGTTGATGATGGCATCTATGTGCGGTAGTTGGTAAGGGTCTATTAGAAGGCCTTGTGTTAGATCTGTGAAATCAATGCAAATCTTATTCTTGCCATTTTTCTTCTTGAACACAACTACATTGGCAAGCCAAGTGGGGTAGTTAACTTCTCGGACTTTGTGAATCCCCCAAGGGGTTGGAAATTTGACAAATTTGTGATATGGTCTTTATCTTGTGGATCCAGGGCCTACCTAGTATGGGGTTGTTTATCGAGAGCATGTCGACGACTTGAAATTTGTCATCAATGCTCGTTCGTCACACAAGGTTCATTTTCTTCCCCGTTGAACCCTTACATGGTCGTAGTTATGGGAATGATGATGCTCTTGGGTACTTGCATCTGTCGTAGCGTTCTTAGAAATAGGATGTTGGCGGTGCTTCAATTATCCAGCAATAACCTCTTGGTCTACCAGTTGTATATAATTATAGTTATGACTAGAGCATAGTTGTGAGGATACTCAAGTTCAGGGACGTCGTTGCTAGAGAACTCTATGGTTTTGTGGCTTGTTTCGTGATGCATCAAGCTTGATCCATCAATAAGAAGCCCTCAAGCTTGTTTTGCCGACGACCTGGATACCCTGCTTATCTCCAACCCCCTGTGATTGAGTGAATTGTTCTTTCTGGCTGAGGGGACTTGTCATGGGCAACATCTTTTTTTCATGGTCATTAGTTTGTTTCCCTGGGGTCTAAGTCTTTGCCCCCTTTCTAGTTAAAATCTCAATAAGGAGCCCCCACTTGAGGAGTTTGATTACTTCCAAACGCAGCATCAGACACTCGCTTATCAAATGCACGTGATCTCCATGGAACGCACAAAATCTTTTCGGATTGCGGGTTTGAGGGTCTGATTTCATCTTTTGTTTGTAGAGGGCGATATGATCCGTTGATGGGATTAATGTTGTGAACTGAATTACAAATCTATTAACCATGACCGTTCATGCATGTCAAAATAATTACCATTTGATGAAATAAACCTACGCATGATCCTAAGAATTTAATGCATTGGATATATGAATACTTTAGCTCCGTAGGGTCTGAATCCCAGCCACATTGAATCAAAATCCGATTCCACCACGCGTTTCAATTAAATATGCGAAAAGAGAATTAAATAACCTATAACTTAATTTAAAATTTAATTGAAATAAAGAAGAACAAAATCCTGTGATCTTAAGATATGTGTCCCTTTGCTTTTCCAATCCGGCTTATGGTGATGATTCCATAGGATTTCACTGCATAAGACAGAGTCAGATTTCTCCTTCTCCTTCTGCAGTTGGCGCCACCCTTATCTCTCTCTTTCTAGGGTTTCTGTTGTTTATATATTACAACTTATGAAATCTGTTGTTTCTTTTATTGGGCCAAAATTGGGACCTGACGCAAACAATATAGTGGGTCTATGAATTAATTAATTCCCATGTCCAAAACCCTGGACATAATTAATTAATTAATATTAGTTCATTTAAGTGGAAAATTTATACTAATCTACCCTTTTATTACCATGGTATGAGGAACATGTTGCATCGACTCAGTAAAACCCTATATTTAAGGTTACTGGACATTCGTTAATTAATTCGAGCATTCGACGTGGTTCTAATTAATTAACCTCTTATTATTTTGAGTAGTACCTCTAAGACATTTTCATCTGTGCTTGAACTTAATCAGCTTGCAGTACTTAAGCATGACAAACCTTCTTTAGCTCCTCCAATAATGACCCCCCATCCTATAACTCAGATATGGTAATCTAATGCCAGTCATCAGAATGTTGTACACAAGTTGCTATAACCCATGTTGCAGATATACAAGCACGTAATTGGGCTCTCCACCATGGTAAGTCAAAGGGATATACATCCCATGCATACTTTTGAACCTTTGCTAGGATTGAGACTCAACCAAGTCACGAGATCTTATTTCTTAAAAAATCAGACAGAAGAAAATCTCATTGTGGTCCTATCAATATGCAACAACACATACCAGCATATTAAGTAATCAAGAAAAACCACTTCTGTTAGGAATATTGTTAGACCCTTCCACTGTAAACCAATTCATAATCATAGTTTGATATGTTTTGGTGGATCAAAGCTATAGCAACTCAGTATCGAGTCAATTGTAAAAAGTCCTGTATAGGAATTTATACTTGAGTTGTAATAGATTAATAGATAGAAATATTTGGGTTTGCTGAAGGAGTCAGCAAACCTACCTAATTGCTGAAGATTGCTAAAGACTGATAAAGATCAGAAAGGCCAGAGATGCGAAGGAAGCGACAAGAATGCTGAAGAAGGAACTCATGCAAACTACAAAGACATCCGACGCACATCAGTAGCCAGCAGACGACAATCAACATTCAAGAGAAAGATTACAAAGAATAATATCAGACGGATTACAAGTTACGAGAAGAACAAACCAATCAAGAGAATGGAAAAATCATCATGATGAAAAAGGGGTTCAGACCTACAAAAGATCCGTTTTGACAAGAGACGACTAAAGATAGATGCTACGCCGATTAGAGACAAGAAGACTTGAAGAGTCTCTGTCCGACGCAGAAAAAGAAAGCATGCAGATAGGCGAGCATTCCCTTTGAGTCTAACGGATAAGATTCAAAGGTTCGCGACTTTGTACATACCAGTGACAACAAAAGAGATAAAACACATCCTCTCTAACACGCGAACACAACCGAGCCAAGTTCTTGATTGAAGCTTCTTGTAAGCTTTCATAACAGAAGCTCGAAGACCTAAGAAGTTTATCTTTTTAAAGGTATATTGGGATTCCTTCTACTCCAGAAAGAATCTAGCAGTCACTATTGCAGAGAAAGAGTGATTCGTACGGGCTACACCAACACAAGGAAAGGTTCCGGAAAGAATTATAAAACTCCCAACAGTCGACGTCCGAGGAGAAGGGAGGTTCGTCCTCACTCTAAGGAGCGACACAGGTCGAAGATTGGAGATCGAGGTGATTGAAGGTGCGCGCTGACCAGACAAAGGAGCTGCTCAACGTTAGAGATCAGGCCTGGCCTTGTACTCATTCTTCTAGTGAAATTTTCAGTTAAAGGACTAGAGAGTGGACGTAGAACAGTTGTTTGAACCATTATAAAAACCCTTGTGTTGTTACCTGCTTTATTACCTTATCCATTTATCGTTAGATCATTTGAAACTTAACACACCAAGTGTTGTAGTATAAACGGTAATAAATCTATTGAATACTCGATCTAAAACATTTGAATAAACGCTTGATAAGTCGTGAACTTAGCAAGATACGTGCAAGATAAATTAAATACTTCTGCTGCATATATCATAACTCTGATCTGGGACCAACAAGTGGTATCAAAGCGGTTGGTCTTTACAGACTAGCTGCTTCTGGGTCGCCAAGGACCAGATCCAGATTTTCCTTGCATATCTGTGTTTCTGTGTTTAGCTCAGGTTCAAGAAAATGGCGCACAATGCAAAGCTTCCCAAGTTCACTCCAGAATCTTATCTACCTGGAAAAAGAGGTCGATGATCACATTAATGAACGTACATCCAGAGATGAGACGAGTGATCGAAGTTGGACCCATCAAGATCCAGAAGGTGAAGACAAGGGTCGGAGAGGACGTAGAAGGACCAGACGTAATGGTGGATAAGCCGCTTGAAGAATGGACTCAAGAAGAATGAGCCCGTGATCAAATAAATTACGTCACCATGGATCTAATATTAGGTGCCTTGTCACGTACTCTAATGGCTGAAGCGTTGGAGTACAATAGTGCTAAAGAAATGTGGGATTTTCTCAATACTTTGGACAAAGAATCAGACCAGATGAAGAGAAACAAGCTACAACAATGGGTAGACAGGTATGAATCATTTTGTTTGATTCCAGGTGAAACCATCTTGGACATGATGGCAAGATTCAACAAGATTGTAGCTGAGTTAAAGAAGTTGGGAAGGATGTACGAACTTCCTGACATGAATTCAAAGATCCTCTCAAGACTACCTAAGGAGGATTGGTTCGTCAAAGTAACCAGTCTAAATGATAAAGATCTGTCGAATATTAGAACCAAAGACGTGTTTGCTCAACTGGAAGCTCACGAATGGGATATCACCCAAGATCAACAAGAATGAAGTTGTTCGTGCTGCAGTCAACAATGAAGAACCATTGGAAGGTGCAACATTCTTTGTGAAGAGAGATGGACAAAAGTGGAAAACAATGAAGCCATTCCTCTCAGATCGACCTGCTCAATCCAATTCAACAAAGGAGATACCTTCCAACAGCGGATCACACTTCAAAGACGATGAATGCTCAATGAGCGAGCTGGAGAAACAAATGAAGAGACTTCAAAAGCTATTGCTGAAAGAAAAAGGGAAGAAGGAAGATCTCCAGCAGACTCAACCAACAGACAACAAAAACAGGAAGAGAGCACCAAGAACATGCTACGAGTGCAATTCTCCGGATCATCTAAAGTTCGAATGCCCAAAGTTAGATCCAGAAGAAATAGAACGACTAAAGAAGTTGTTCGAAAGATGTGCATCAAAGGCGGTCAGCGAAGTGTTGCTGACAAAGACAGAACTACCTGACATCCCAGATAATGACGACGAAAACTACTCATCAGAAGATGAAGAGGATGTTCTAATGATGTTCATGGCAAACATTAATGAAGAGCAGACAGGAGAATCTACTCTAGCTGCCACAGCAAACCATGGTCCAGAAAGAAGATTATCAAGAAAACTCAAAGAATGGATATTAGACAGTGGATGCTCAGGTCACATGATAGGAGATGAAGAGATCTTCATAGAACTTTGCAAGTTCCAAGGAGCCTCAGTCTCATTTGGTGACAACTCCAAGGCCAGAGTAATCGGAAGAGGGTGCATCGAGCAAAATGGAATGCGAATAATCAACGTTGCCCTCGTCGATAGTCTCAAGCACAATCTACTTAGCATAAGCCAGTCGGTGATGCGAATGATATCCCACATAGGCTCATTCGCATGGCACTAGATGCCGATAGGGGAAAGCTACAGACTAATGGACCGGTCTGAGTAGATGGCAAGATCTGCTAGACTCGAACTTCTCAAATTCCTGGAAAGTTTGCAATAGGCAAAGGATGTTGGAGAAGAGATGTCACCTAGAAGACCTAGAAGAAGACAAATTGCTAGAAGACATCTCTCAGCCTTCCAACAACACATTGTTGTGGAAGCAAGGCGGTTTGCAGCAATGAGCTCGGGAAAAGACCAAGAAGGAGTAGATCTAGCAAAGGAGTTATTGGAGCAGTCTGAAGACAAATTGATCATTCTAAACTTGTAGTATTATACTTTGCGAAGTGTAACTCTTGTAAATCAATGATATCAATAAATTGTTTGCTTTGAGAACAATAATCTGTTGTCTCAAAAAATATAATCGCCTAAACCAAAATGCTAGATCATTACACTCCTTGTGTACAGAAACCTATAAAAAAACATATGATTTTCCATGAAAAGATTGGAAAAAAAGAAAAGGAAAATCAAATGATTGGAGTTTCTCAAAGGTCTTCCCAACCCCGTTGGAAGCAGAGTGCTTGAATGGTGAAATGGTGAATAAATTCAAGCAAATCACTCTCTATTGACTACTGAGTCCAAGCTCTCAGCAGATTCCCGACAGTTACTGAGGTTGAGCTCTCAGTAAAAAGATTCTTGAACTTGAGAAGTTCATTGAATTTAGAGATTCTTGAAGAACTGTTGAATCTAAGCTTTCAGCAGATATCCGGTGTTTTCTGAGTCCAAGCTCTCAGTAAAGAAGACTCTTGTTCTTTCAAGGTTCAAAATATAGAAGAGTGTAATCTGTCTACTGAGTCCAAGCTCTCAGTAGAACCCCGAAGAGCTGAGAATGAACTCTCAGCAAAGTTCGGTAGATTGCTTAAAATAATTTTATGAGAATGCTGAGTCCAAGCTCTCAGCAAGCTATAAACATCTATTGAACAAAGGACCGCAAAGATAGAATGCTGAATCCAAGCTCTCAGCAAATCAGGTCCAGAATTATGTTATTCACCTCAAAGCAAAGAGAGAATGCTGAGTCCAAGCTCTCAGCAAAATAGGTGATATATGACATTTCTTTTGAGAGAGATACAATCGTATGCTGAGTTCCAGCTCTCAGCATAGGCCTTTCACATTGCTGAGTATTCTACATATGCATCCTTAAATATTGACCAGCAAGAAGGAGATAATTAATTCAAATGTATCTCGAAAGGCGGGATTATCTAATGATGAAGAAATTGCAGAGTTTGCTTTCATTACAAAGTAACTCTTGCAAAGGGCGGCGACGAATACCAAGGAGACACGTCAGCCACAGTCATGTTTCCAACGAAATAGGATGTAAGGAAAACCGTCACCAACTTCCCAACCGTAGATTCATCCATATCACAAGAGGAGATCCAACCGCTCACAGTGGAAGCCGGTTAAAGAAGGATCGTATAAAAGAAATTTGGATTGGGAACTCTAACCCTAGTATCTTCATACCTTCTGATTCAAAATTCTTCTGCACTTTTGAAACTCTCAGAAGAATACATCAATGGCGGAATCTTCCAATTGCACCAGTACCCCTGCCAAATCATCCGGAAACACCAATATGCCCAAAGAACCCGAACAGTTCCAGCCCACCTTTACAGGCATCAACAAGACGGAGGACATCAATGAGTCAATTTCATACTACCGTCTAATCAGAATAAGTCAAGAAAAAATGGCCAGTGAACTTACCAACGAACAGAAAAGGGCTGCTCAAGTCAAGACGGACAAGATACTGTACGAGCCACTGTTTCGGAAGCACTGGTGTGAAGACCTCATAGGTAAACTCGACTGAGAGAACCTGCTGAGATACTTATTTGCAGAATCGAAGAAATTTCGTCTACACATAGTTGCAGAATTCTCCGCACGAGCAATTGTTGATAAAGATGAGAAATTCTTCACCACGAGTGTTTTGGGTATCAAATTCGTGGTAAGCCCTGAAATTTTGGAGAAGACGTACGGACTCCGCAATGATGGTGAAGATGTTGCCAACTACAAAATCAACGATGAAGCTGAGATGAAGAAAATATGGTTGAGATGGAAGTCCGAATCATACACCGATTCATGGAAAGTAGCAGCACCACTGAAATCTCTTGCAGAACCAATGAGAAGCTTAGTGCAAGTAGTCATAAGGATGCTAGTGGGAGAAGTGGGCTCACTCTCTGAGTTAAGTGCTAAGAAGTTTGCTGTTATGATGGTCATTGAAGATCAAGTGCGAGGAAATTGGGCAAAGTTCATCTACACCAAATGGCTAGCGCATGTCTACAAGAACAAGAGTGTGAAGAAGGATCACACGTTCACTCAAGATGTAGGCTTTGGATTGAAGACAAGCCACTTTTTGGAAGGAATCGTACCGGAAGGAAAGCGCTGTCGTGGTGAGGACTTGATCTACTCCGACTACATATCGCCAACCAGAAAGCAACTACCACCGAAGAATTTCAGGGAACCATTGATACTGAAGGGAAAGAGCAATGTCAATCCTAAAGAGGCATGCTCTAATGAAGAAGAACCATACCAAGGGCATATGGTTATGCCTACTGCTGCTCTACTTACTGTCGAGGAACTTGAAGAAGAATGCCGCAAAGCAGAACAAGATGTTCTGTTTACTGAACTTGGAAATTTGGTCGACCCTCCATCACAAGAAACTGGTCAACACTTAGGTCAAACCAAATTGAAGAGGATGTGAATGCAGAGGGGCCCTCAACAAAAGACAAGGAGACCAGTGAGTGATGATGAGAAAGTCAAGAGAAGGAGCAAGCCAAGAGGATCTTCGGGTAACACTCTCCGAACCAATGTACCTGAGGTAGATACTTCTCTACCATTTTCAGATGTCGTCAAGGACTCGGCAACAGAATCCACATATGCCACTGCAAAGCGAAGGCTTGATTAATCTGATGAGGAAGAATCTTGAAAGAAAAGGCAACAAAGGAAAGCGCTCGAAAGGACACAAGAACAAAGAGATTACGTGAAGTTCCGACTTGAGATGACACTTGAAGAAAGAGATTGAATATACGCAGAAGTCATGGCAAGTTATGCAGAGCACAATATCAGGATTCAAGCTGGAGAACAAACAGGTCGCATCACTCGGAAAGATGTTGAGAAAATGCACGCTGAGGAAGGAAAAGTAAGGTCACATTCGCTCAAGATGTGGAAGCAATTGCTTATCTTGAGCGAAGACAACTGAAAGAATCCGTAAAGGAATCAAGGAGATTTACAACTCCAAAATAAGGAGATAGGAGTTGTGAAGCAACACAATTTTAGCCCGCCACCGATCTACGGGGAAGCGTAAGTGCTAAAGAGATTACTGAACAGAATCTGTTGCAGGCTGCTGAGGAAGAAGGTAACTGTCCTGTTGTTGTAAAGGAAAGTGAACAAGAACAATTGGCTACGCAAGGAGGAAGCCATATTGTGACAATCATTGGTAGCCGCGTGAAGCACACACAATTAACACGTTAAATTTATCAATCCGGTCTCTTTTCTAATTCGCTCAAGTGGATATCATCTACTCAAGTGAAGGGTATCAATAGCTACTAGGTTACACAAAAGTCGTTGATTTTCATCTATCTAGGCAATGAATCGTAAACTAAGCTTTAAATGCAAACAATCAATTATTAAACAAATTGCTAACTTCTCCAATCATGTAATTCAATCAATGGTTTAGGTAGATTAAGATAACAAATCCGACAATCTTAGAAGATAGTGAGTGTTTGTAAACTTCAATTGTTCCAAATTAAACCAAATTATGTTGCAAACGAATTTTAATTCCTATGAGGTTGAGCAACCGACTATAATGTCGCTAGTCACTTGCTACGGATAACTAGCGGTAGATGACACTAGGAATTGCAAACAACTACGTTATTAACTCCTAGGCCACTCCCAATCGACCGTCGATTATCGCCCTACAATCCTAGCACCGCACAAGGATTGGAACTAGAATTATAAGATTATGCACTTATCACGACGATTCCGTCCGCGTGTTGGCTGCAACGTTCACGTCAACTACCTAAAGGCTGGCTATTACCTACACCTAATAAGCAAGAAACAAGCTCAAGTGCAAATCAACACCTCATAGGAAAGTAAACAAGCATAATCGATTCAATCCATCACAATATCCGTTATACAACACTCACTAATGAAATTAGTTCTACATACCTTGATTTAAGTACAAAACAAATTCAGAATTAAGATAATTCATTACAAAACTTCAAGGTCAACGATTGATCTTCTTCGGTTGTCTTCTTTGAATCCAATCTACCTCTCTTCCTTCTTCAATCTTCACCAAATGGATGGAATTTGGCTTGATTCCCCTTGATTTTGGTTGGGGAGAGGTTTGGAGCAAACAGGGCCTCGGATCGCCCGAGCCAACCATGGCTCGCCCGAGCCTTCCTGGAAACTGTAGAGAACCTGGGAAACGCGTTCTGGCTTGGCTGAGCCAGAACAGCTCGACCGAGCCTGCTCTCTGTCAGCATGGCTCGGTCGAACCTGCACTGCTCGGCCGAGCGAGCCCTCTGTCCGGCTCAGCTTGGCCGAGCTTGCTTTGCTCGGCCGGGTGACTCCTCCAAGCCTCCGAAACTCTCCTTTTGCTCCGCTCGGACGAACCTAACCTCCTCTGACTTCAAACTCGGACGATTTTCCTCCAAAACTCCACCAAATATGCCATATTATGCTCAAAACACGTCCTACAACATTTCAAACACGAAAACACGAAAACAAGACAAAAGAACAACGAAAGTATATGATATGAGGGTAAAATGGCCACAAACATGCACGCTCACACATCGAAAAATAGGTCATTTTACACACATATCATAATCCCCCAAACTTGAACCTTTGATTGTCCTCAATCAAAACAAAGTAAAGCAATCAATAAACCTCATCAAACAACCTCATAGCTCATCATAGTCATCTTGGCATGCTCTTACCTAACGAGATTATCACTTAACTTTGTGACACGGTTAATGCTAACGACTTAAACCACTCATCAATATTGGATAAAGAAATGAAAGCACTCCCTTACTTGTTTAGGGTTTGATGAATTTCACTCATTCACAAGATATCGAGAACAATCTCCATAGGCTTGAAACAATTCTCACCACTATACTACAACGAGTTGGCTCCTAAAATCAAAAAGGTCTTTGTTTTTTGTTATAACGTGGCTTACTAAAAGGTAGGTGGTTTTGGGCTAAAGTGACGAACTTCTCCATATCCCAAAACCCCCAAACTTATTCTCTTCAATCCACTTCTAACCTTGAGGCTTTTTCATCAAATAATTCTCATAATAATTTTTTTTTCCTTTTTTTTTCTTTTCTTTCTTTTTCTCAATTTTTCTTTAGCACCATCATTTTTTCGATGCCTTACTTTTTTTCTTTTTCTTTTTTTCTCTTTTCTTTTTCTAAGTACCCAAATTTTTGTTGGTACCCATTTTTCTAGGATTCAAATCAATCCTACACTTAATACTTTTATTGCCTCAACAATCACAACTCAAAGATACCAAATGATTCCCATCCCAACTCTCATCTCCGTATTCACCCTCATACACTCATTCCCCCAAATTTTGTCCTAATAATTTCAAAGAAAATTCTTCATTTAAGCACAATCAGGGGAAACAAGGGTATGAAGGGCAAAATTATGATATCAACAACCTTATACTCCCGAAGTGAAATGAAGGACTAAGAATCGATGGCCTAAGATCATCTTTTAGTTACCAAACTCATGCCAAATAGATAGAGAATATATTCATGTTCTAGATTTTGTGCTCTCAACCTTGCCACTCACAACCGATCAAAGTATGACAATATCAAGGCTAAAAAACTCTCGGCTTTTGTCAAGTCCTAGGCATTAACCTCGCACAAAACTCGGCAATTCAAAAGTTCAATTCGAGCACGCCTTAACAACTAGATTATGCCCTATCATTGGTCAAAGTAAATCTCAAGCCTTACAAAGTAAATCATGATTCAAATCTCCAATTCGCGTTTGGGTTCATCATACACACTCGACAAGCACACAACAACCTAATTAACAATCTACACGCCATGAACAATTGAATTGAAACTGACATGATCAAACCGCTCTCCATTCCTTATTTGCACCTACTACACATCAATACAACACCACCAAACAATTGAGCATAATAAAGCCAATAAAGCTCTCATATCCACCAAACTTACCACAAACCAATATTTCAAGAAAACTATAACATTTATCCACTAGCACCACCATTCATAACAAACCATTAGACATATCCACACACCAAAGCCAAATAGAAAGAATTCAACTCATGCAATCTCGCGAAATGATTCATCACAACCATTCAATAGATTTAGAAGCAAATCAAATTATCATCCACAATCCAAAATCAAACAAAAGTAGATCAATATCATACTACAACCATATCGAATGATCAATGTTATTCAAATTCAAAAAAACTAATCTAAACTAAGGATAAAGATAGAGATAGGGATAGAAGAGTGAACCAGATAAGAGCACCGGATACTGACGACTCCCCCCAAACTTAGTCAAGTGAGACTAAGTTTGTAAAAAGGTAACCGGTGCACTCTTACTCCTCTTGATCTGTCGGTGCACCATAACTCCGGATGGGTTGCCTCCCACCAAGCGCTTGTTTAATGTCAATAGCTCGACTAATGTACCTTAATCAAGAAAAGATACTACCAACACCGTACGAGGACCATCATTCACATAATATGGTTTAGCCCGATGTCCATTAATCTTAAAAGACGGTCCATTCTCCCGTGATAATTCCAAAGTACCATTGTCAAAAACTTGTTTCACAACAAAAGGACCCGACCATCGTGAACAAAACTTACCAGGCATGAACTTAAGCCGAGAATTAAACAGGAGCACCAAATCACCAGGATTAAAAGATTTACCTCTTAGTACGCTCCTTGTAAATCCTTGAATTTTCATAAGCTTCATTGCAAAATTCATCCATTGCATTTAAATGTAAAGCTCAGTCCCCTTGGGCCTTCCTCCAATCAACATTAACAATCTTCAAAGCCCAATAAGCCTTATGCTCTAATTCCACCGGCAAATGACAAGACTTCCCAAACACCAATTGGTAAGGTGACATTCCAATCGGAGTCTTGAAAGCAGTACGATATGCCCACAAAGCATCATCCAACCGCTTTGACCAATCTTTCCTAGAAGCAACCGTTTTTTCCAAAATAGATTTGATTTCCCTATTGGCAAGTTCCGTTTGACCGTTAGCTTGAGGATGATAAGGAGTAGTTATCCTGTGCTTAACTCCATATCTTGCCAATAAATTTTCCAACATTTTGTTACAAAAGTGGCTTCCCCCATCACTAATTAAAGCTCTAGGAATTCCAAAACGTGTTACCAAACCTTGCAAAAATTTCATCACAACTTTAGCATCGTTAGTAACTGTTGGAATAGCTTCTACCCAGTGGGAAACATAGTCCACTGCAAGTAGAATATATTGATAACCAAAAGATGAAGGAAACGGGCCCATAAAATCAATCCCCCATATATCAAACAAATCCACTTCTATAAAAAGTTTAGAGGGCATTTCATCTCGACGAGTAATTGACCCTGTTTTCTGACATCTATCACATGCTTTAACAAAATTCATGCAATCACGGTAAATAGAAGGCCAATGAAAACCACACGAAAGTACCTTCAAAGCCGTTCTATTAGCTGCAAAATGTCCTCCACTCTCAGAAGCATGACACTCCTCTATTATCCGTCTCCACTCTCCTTGGTGCACACATCTTCGAATGACCCCATCTGCACATCTTCGAAACAAGAAAGGTTTCTCCCAATAATAAAATCTCACATCTTTGAGGAATTTCTTCCTTTGTTGGTACTTCAAATCAGGAGGAAACACTCCCGCGATAAGAAAATTAGAAAAGTCAGCATACCACGGGGTATTATAGGCAACGTAAAAAACTTGTTCATCTGGAAAGTTATCATTGATACACAGTTTATATTCATCCTCACTCACAGGTTCCTCTAACCTAGACAAATGATCCGCTATCACATTTTCACATCCTTTCCTATCTGTGATTTCAATGACAAAATTCTTGCAACAACAAAATCCACCTTATGAGCCTGGGTTTTGCATCCAGTTTCTTAAACAGATACCGAATAGCAGCATGATCAGTGTACACAATTGATTTAACTCCCACCAAATAAGAACGAAATTTATCATATGCATAAACCAAGGCTAAAAACTCTTTCTCTGTGACAGTATAATTACATTGGGCTGGATTTAAAGTTTTGCTAGCATAAGCAATTACCCTAAAAACTTTATCCCTAACTTGTCCAAGGGCTACTCCAAGTGCAACATCACTTGCATCACACATCAACACAAACTCCTCATTCAAATTAGGTGAAACAAGCACCGGTGCTGTTACCAAAGCCTTTTTTAATCTCTCAAACGCAGCAACACATGCCTCATCACATCCTTCTCAAGCAAACAACATAAAGGTTTAGTTATTTTTGAAAAGTCTTGAATGAATCTCCTATAAAATCCGGCATGTCCTAAAAAACTCCTCACACCTTTCATAGTCTTAGGAATAGGTAGTTGTTCAAAAGCACAAATTTTAGCTTTATCAACTTCTAAACCTTTACTAGAAATCTTGTGTCCTAACACAATTCCTTCACAAACCATAAAATGGCATTTTTCCCAGTTAAGAACAAGATTGGTCTCCTCACATCTAGCAAAAACAGTCCCCAAAATTTTCAAGCATACATCAAATGAATTACCAAATACTGAAAAATCATCCATGAATACCTCCATAATCTCCTCGATAAGCCCATGGAAGATAGCCATCATACACCTTTGAAATGTAGCCGGTGCATTGCAAAGTCCAAAAGGCATCCTTCGGTAAGCAAAAACTCCGTAGGGACCTGTAAAAGTTGGCTTATGTTGATCCTCTGGTGCTACCATAATTTGATTGTACCCCGAATAGCCATCGAAGAAGCAATAATGAGAATGCCCTGCAAGACGATCAAACATTTGGTCAATGAATGGTAAGGGAAAATGATCTTTACGTGTAGCTAAATTTAAAGCACAATAATCAATACAAAACCGCCATCCTTTAGTTGGTCTCTCCATCACTTCTTCCCCATTTTCCTTTACCACTTTTTCAAATCCCCCTTTCTTGGGTACCATATGCGTCGGGCTTACCCATTCACTATCACTAGGAGCATAAATGATATTGTTATCCAACAGCTTAAGGACTTCTTTCTTCACCACCTCTTGCATCTCCGGATTCAACCTTCTTTGAGGTTGTCGCTTGGGCTTACATGTCTCTACAAGAAGTATTTTGTGCATACAAATGGCCGGGCTTATTCCTTTAATGTCGGACAATTGCCACCCAATAGCCGACCTATGCATCCTCAAAACCCGAAGTAATTTCTCCACTTCGCCACTTGAAAGCGCGGTAGAAATGATTACCGGATAAGTTTCATTTTCAGCCAAAAAGGCATACTTTAAATGATCCGATAACTCTTTCAATTCAACTTCCGGAACTCTTCTTGCCAAATCTGGATTTTGTATTACCTCCACCATGCTACAATTCTCTTCATTTTCGTCTTCCATACTTCTCTTCATCGCTTCCGGGAATGAGAAAGTGATTTTTCTATCATCAAATTGAAAAGTCAGCTGCCCGTGCTTCATATCAAACAATGCTCCTCCGGTAGACAAGAATGGTCTCCCCAAGATCAAAGGAACATCACCATCATCTTCCATATCAAGTATCACAAAATCTTCCAGAAATATAAAGTCACGCACTTTAACCAACACATCTTCTACAATTCCTTTTGGGTATGATAGAGAACGATCCGCCATTTGAAGTGTCATAGTAGTTGGCTTGATCTCCCCTATCTCCAACTTTTTAAACAAAGAATAGGGCATCAAATTGATGCTCGCCCCTGAGTCACATAAAGCTCTACTCACTTCCATTCCACCAATTATGCATGAAATTGTGAAACTCCCTGGATCTTGTCGTTTAAAAGGCATCTTTCTTTGAATGACGGCACTACATTCCTCAAAAAGATTCACCGTCTCATACTCTCCAATGCCGTACTTACTCTTTTGGGTAAACATTTCCTTCAACATCTTCATGTACCCCGTCATTTCTTGTAAGACTTCTAATAAAGGAAGATTTATTTGAATCTTGCTCATATGTTCTAAGAATCGAGCAAATTCCCTATTCTTCCTACTTTTCTCAAATCGTTGTGGAAAAGGCATACGAGGTGGGTTTTCCTTTTCAACAGATTTTCCCCCATTACTTCTTTTTCTTTTGCCACCTTTGGAATGACTTCTTCTTCTTCACTGAAAGTAACTTTCTTTTTAGTGCCTCCGTCAAACTTATTTTTTTTCCGCTCCATATCCTTGTATTTCCGGTCCTTCATAAGAGATTCCACTTCTAGTTGTGATGGCTCTACATATTCCTTCCAAAGGACCTTCTTCTCCCTTACTTAATTGATTCATGATGCACGACACTTGTTTTTTGATATCTTCCAACATTCCTACATTTTTCTCAAAATTCCACTCTACATTCATTTCTATTTCCCGTATTCTCTCTTCTTCCTCCGAATACTCATCTCTTGGTCCATTCAAACAAGTTTGTGAAGGTGTATTTAACTCTTGCCATGAATTGCTTGTACATCCCCCACTATATGGTTCGTACTCTTGACACATTCTCCACTTGTCCTCTTTAAGATGGACATCTTCTCTATATGAAAGATCTTTTCTCTCAAGCTTATTTATCAACTTGTCCATTTTTTCTTGCATTGAAACCATTTGATCTCTCAAAACTTCAATCTCGTTTTCCTTTTTCATGGGTTTTAAAGCCTTACACTCCATTCTTCCTCTTGACCATTGACAATTAATAGCAGCTATCCTCTCAATCATCCTCCATGCTTCGTCTTCTTCAAGATCAAGGAATACTCCCCCAGATGATGCATCCAATAATATCTTCGATTCATATTCTAATCCTCCATAAAATTGAAAAATTAATTGGCTCTGAGAAAAACCATGTCTTGGACATTTCCGAAGTAGCTCACGAAACCTATCCCACGCTTCATAAAGTGGCTCATCATACCTTTGTCCAAAAGACGTTATGTCGGCTCTCCTCTTCAAAGTCAAACCCGGCGGAAAGAACTTGAATAGAAACTTCTCTCTCAACTCTTCCCAAGTGACAATATTTGATTTGTCCAAACCTTCGAACCAATTCCTAGCTCCATCTCTCAAGGAGAATGAGAATAACCGCAGCTGTATTTGATCTTGGGGCACTTGGTTGATCTTTATAGTATCAGTAATCTCCAAAAATCGAGAGATATGTACATTTGGATCCTCGGTTATGTGTCCCCCAAATTGGTTGTTCTGTATCATTTGGACCAACTGTGGCTTTATCTCAAATTGCGTGGCATTTACTCCTAACCGAAAACCTCCCGTAATCGGCTCCCCTTGAGGTCGAAAAAGATTTTGTAATGGTCTCCTCGGACCATTCCTCTCATTGATCATAGCTTTCATCAACTCGAGTTGTCTCTCCAACTCTTCAATTCTAACCGTGTCTTCTCCTTGGTTAGCCATATCAAACTCGATTTGAATATTTTCTCTTCTTTCCTGAAGTTTCCTTCCCTCGATCTCTCTAGCCTTCGATTGTGTGATCATAAACCACCTAGGAAAAATCCACAAAACCAATTACAAGTAAACAATTCCACAAAAACAAACAAACACAAATAACAATCAAAACAATGTAAGTAACACTATTCACACAAGCATTTTCTCAAACACCTAGCATACCATACTTCAACTTTCAATAATTCCACAAGACCTACTAAAAGATTCCCCGACAATGGTGCCAAAAATGTGGTAGCCGCATGAAGCACACACAATTAACACGTTAAATTTATCAATCCGGTCTCTTTTCTAATTCGCTCAAGTGGATATCATCTACTCAATTGAAGGGTATCAATAGCTAGGTTACACAAAAGTCGTTGATTTTCATCTATCTAGGCAATGAATCATAAACTAAGCTTTAAATGCAAACAATCAATTATTAAACAAATTGCTAACTTCTGCAATCATGTAATTCAATCAATGGTTTAGGTAGATTAAGATAACAAATCCGGCAATCTTAGAAGATAGTGAGTGTTTGTAAACTTCAATTGTTCCGAATTAAACCAAATTATGTTGCAAACGAATTTTAATTCCTATGAGGTTGCGCAACCGACTCTAATGTCGCTAGTCACTTGCTACGGATAACTAGCGGTAGATGACACTAGGAATTGCAAACAACTACGTTATTAACTCCTAGGCCACTCCCAATCGACCATCGATTATCGCCCTACAATCCTAGCACCGCACAAGGATTGGAACTAGAATTATAAGATTATGAACTTATCACGACGATTCTGTCCGCGTGTTGGCTGCAACGTTCACGTCAACTACCTAAAGGCTGGCTATTACCTACACCTAATAGGCAAGAAACAAGCTTTAGTGCAAATCAACCCCTCATAGGAAAGTAAACAAGCATAATCGATTCAATCCATCACAATATCCGTTATACAACACTCACTAATGAAATTAGTTCTCCATACCTTGAGTTAAGTACAAAACAAATTAAGAATTAAGAGAATTCATTACAAAACTTCAAGGTCAACGATTGATCTTCTTCGGTTGTCTTCTTTGAATCCAATCTACCTCTCTTCCTTCCTCAATCTTCACCAAATGGATGGAATGTGGCTTGATTCCCCTTGATTTTGGTTGGGGAGAGGTTTGGAGATGAATCTAGGGAAAAGTATCGAGACGGTTATTCTAATTTTGGCAAAAAGTTCTTCAATTAACTTATTTTCCCCCTTTTATAGGCAAGCAAACAGGGCCTCGGATCACCCGAGCCTTCCTGGAAACTGTGGAGAACCTGGGAAACCCGTTCTGGCTTGGCCGAGCCAGAACAGCTCGACCGAGCCTGCTCTATGTCAGCATGGCTTGGTCGAGCCTGCACTGCTCGGCTAAGCGAGCCCTCTGTCCGGCTCAGCTCGGCCGGACGACTCCTCCAAGCCTCCGAAACTCTCCTTTCTCTCCGCTCGGACGAACCTAACCTCTTCGGACTTCAAACTCGGACGATTTTCCTCCAAAACTCCACCAAATATGCCATATTATGCTCAAAAGACGTCCTACAACATTTCAAACACGAAAATAAGACAAAAGAACAACGAAAGTATATGATATGAGGGTAAAATGGTCACAAACATGCACGCTCACACATCGAAAAATAGGTCATTTTACACACAAATCAATCATGGCGAAGCTGATCTGGAAACAACATCAGACCAGATCCCAACCATTGATTTAGGAAATCAGGAAGCAGAGAAGATGAATGCAGATTCAGAGACAGTCATACCAGAACACACTCAGCAGATCACCACAGCCGATGAAGGAGCAGATGCTGAGGAACCTTCTGCTGAAGCAAATACCTCACTTAATGCTGATTCGGGAGCACGAGTACAAGAAGAGCTCACAGCAAATGTGCGGGCTCGGAATTAGCAATATCTACAACGAATGGGTATTAAACCTTCTACCGTTCCAGGATGGAATACAGAGGCAGATACTACAAGTGTGCTCGAAAGAACCATAGAATCCATCTGGCAATCACGTATTTCGGTTCCCATCTCTCCAGAAGTTTCAGGTATATCCTTCAGTGATCATCCCAGCTTTGATGATGAAGAAGATACAGGGATTGTCACAGATGGAGAATCTATATTTAGAGAAGAAACTCTCAGCGTGCCCATGCAAGGACCACCAGATAAGAACATCAAAGCACAGCGGATTGCGAAGTGGTGTCCCTCTTTCACAGTAAGAGATGAGGAGAACGAGGATCTCATCTCCTGGGCACGAGACATAAGTACATTCATAGAAACTCAAGATGCTGCTGAAGTCAATGACTCATATCCTGCTGAACTCCAAGGTGAGTCGTCCGATCAAGAATGGTTGAGAACAAAGTTCAGGAGATGGCGATTCTTTGATTATGCCACTCACGAATTACGTTATGAGGACCGCTCAATCATGATGACAAGGATGGGTCTTAACTACTAGAGGAGTGAAGAAGAATGGGCTGATGATTGGATGGACCAGACATCCAAGAGACAGTACACGGAGAAGCAAGTTGTTGCGCGGTTACAGAAGATCAAGGCTCACAGAGCAGCCACTGGAGATCGATCTCTGCCACTATCAGAATACGACATAGAAGACTCTCCACCATCTACTCAGAATTTCAAATCTCCTGCCACCAGACGTCAAATGGCCGCTGCTGAAGAACTAAAGAAGAAGTTAGCAGAGGAACAAGCTACACGAAAGAAAGAAGAAAATAGGATGAAGATGTTGGCATTCAAGGAGAAAATCATAAACCGAATCGCCAGCAAGCCTTTCAGAGTACAGAACTTAAGGTCATCCGAACAGAATCCTGCTGAAGATGAAGAAGAAGGCAGGAAAACCACACACTCTGTAATGGCTCCAGCTGACCAACCATCCACATCAACTGCAAGATTGATAACCACAGATCTCATGCCTACCATTGACAATCAAATTGTACCTGTTGAGGAATCTCCATTCATGGCAATTGAGCCCTTGAATACCAGCACCTATCAGAGAGATCTCCAGCACTATATTCATACCATGGTAGGACAGAGTATCGGAGAACAAATGATACCAATCATGCACAACGAAATCTCTACCAAAGTGTCTGAAGCTAAAGATGAGATTCTTGCCATCCAACTTGACAACTTCGAGACCTTCTCCACTGGAATTTTTGTTGTAATCAAAGAGGGGGAAGAGAAGAGGTTAGCTGAAGAAGTAGAAAGAAGAATGGAGCAAGAAGAAAGGATTCGTCGACTGGAAGCGAGAAGACTACAGGAAGAAGAGCTAAGGAGACAACGTGAAGAGGAAGAGAGAGAAGAATTGAAGAGAAGGAAAGAAGCATAAGACAAGAACGAGAAGCTCTTGTGGACTACTTCATGAAGAAGACAACAGAAACTCTCAGCAAGATGAAGAAGCCCACTACCGGTTCTTCAAGTGTCAAGAATGCTGTTGATTCTGACTCCTCAACAACAAAGAAGTAATATCTCTCTAAACCCTACATCTTCTAGCTGATTGCTTGAACAAATTTTTCAATTTCAATTTGGGTTATGTGACTGTACGAAAGAATATATGATTATCAATAAAAACTAACCCAGGTTGAAGACAACATCTCATTGTCCAATGCTGATCTAAATGAATAAGTTGAAATTACACACTTGGTGTAATCAGCAAACTGCATGGAATGTGATGTGTGTGAAATGTTCCTGTGATTGCTTGATGATGTTATGCGTAAATATGCTTTGTACTTACCTGATAAAATGATCTTGAAGCTATTTACCTGATTGACTTGTTTATCGAGCAATACCCTTGATATGTTAAGGGGGAATGTTTAGGAACAATACTAAGTCTATCGAAGTTGAGATACTGGGAATAGAATTGATAGGAGACTTTTATGTATTCTTAGCAATCAACTTTCCCATGATCAGTCAAGAATTAAAGCTTATGTTAGTGGCTTTGATCGCACCAAAAAGGGGGAAATTCTTAGGAATATTGTTAGACCCCTCCATTGTAAACCAATTCATAATCATAGTTTGATATGTTTTGGTGGATCAAAGCTATAGCAACTCAGTATCGAGTCAATTGTAAAAAGTCTTGTATAGGAATTTATACTCGATTTGTAATAGATTAATAGATAGAAAGATTCGGGTTTGCTGAAGGAGTCAGCAAACCTACCTAATTGCTGAAGATTGCTAAAGACTGCTGAAGATTAGAAAGGCCAGAGATGCGAAGGATGCGACCAGATTGCTGAAGAAGGAACTCCAGCAAACTACGGAGACATCCGACGCACATTAGTAGCCAGCAGATGACAATCAGCAATCAAGAGAAAGATTACAAAGCCAAATATCAGACGGATTACAAGTTACGAGAAGAACCAACCAATCAAGAAAATGAAATAATCGTCATGAAGAAAAAGGGGTTCAGACTTATCAAACATCCGTTCTGACAAGAGAAGGCTAAAGATAGATTCTACGCCAATCAGAGACAAGGAGACTTGAAGAGTCTCTGTCCGACGCAGATAAAGGAAGCATTCAGATAGACGAGCATTCCCTTTGAGTCTAATGGATAAGATTCAAACGGGCATTTGAATCTTCACCAATAAATAGGTGTCATCCTTTATTGATTCAAAGGTTCCCGACTTTATACATACCAGAGACAACAAAAGAGATAAAACACAGTCTCTCTAACACGCGAACACAACCAAGCCAAGTTCTTAATTGAAACTTCTTGTAAGCTTTCATAAAAGAAGCTCAAAGACCTAAGAAGTTTATCTTCTTAAGGGTATATTGGGATTCCTTCTACTCCAGAAAGAATCTAGCAGTCACTATTGCAGAGCAAGAGTGATTCGTACGGGCTACGCCAACACAAGAAAAGGTTCCGGGAAGAACTTTAAACTCCCAACAGTTGACGTCCGAGGAGAAGGGAGGTTTGTCCTCACTCTAAGGAGCGACACCGATCGAAGATTGGAGATTGAGGTGGTTGAAGGTGCGCGCTGACTAGATGGAGGAGCTGCGCAACGTTAGAGATCAGGCCCAACCTTGTACTCATTCTTCTAGTGAAATTTTCAGTCAAAGGACTGGAGAGTGGACGTAGAACAGTTGTTCGAACCATTATAAAAACACTTGTATTGTTTACTGCTTTATTACCTTATCTGTTTATCGTTAGATCATTTAAAACTCAAAACACCAAGTGTTGTAATATAAATGGTAATCAATCTAACGAATACTCGAGCTAAAACGTTTGGATAAACGCTTGATAAGTCATGACCTTAGCAAGATACGTGCAAGATAAATTTAATACTTCCGCTACATATATCATAACTCTTATCGGGGACCAACAACTTCTTTCCAACTATGTTGCAGCCTACCCCGATAGACTAATCCTCATTCCTATCTTGAGTGTGATAATATAATTTTATATCTGGCTAGGTCAAATGATCCATATGATCTTCCGTGATCTTCCTATCGATGAGATAAGACGATAACGTTGTTCTCACATATATGTTTTTCACTGATATGCGATAAGTCAAATGTATACTCACAACAATAAATGCTTTTGGAATACGTGTAGGATTTGAGTCTACGGCCAACAATATGAGTTGTTATTTAATTAGCAGGACCGTTCTTAGGATATCAAGGACAAATTCAATTAAATAAATCATGCCACCCTATTCATGCTCCTACAATAATTAATTGCATAGGGTGGATTCAAGAGAATACCTGATCTTCAATCGTTTGATCTAAAGATCTAGATCGGAGGATGAACGACGAAGTTAAATCTGAAGCGGAATGAAACGTTGCTTGGATCGTGCTCCTACAGATTTGATCTTCTGATCTGTTCCCTTGCTCCTTGGAAATATGGTGAGGATTATCTACCAAGTTGAATCAGGAAGCCGGAGGATTCGATCAGAAAAATCCTCCCCTGAAGCGCCGCCGATCTCTCTCTCTCTTAATTCAATATTCTGATTTGAATATTAAATTGTATATTGTGGTGGCTACTTCTGACCTAGAGAGAAATCCTTTATATAGTGTTAGGGTTTTAAGAATCCCTAACCGTAATGAGCTTGAGCAGTATGTGGGCCAGACCACGGATCAAATGCAAATAATAAAGTGGGCCCTCTTTATTAATTAATCTTTCCTTGTTCAACCCAGAACATAATTAATTAATAAAACATTGTTTAAACCTTCACCACGGTCACAATGCTGACTCGCCCCTTTATTACCACGTTATTAGGAACAGGTTACATTAAACTAACATGATCCACATATTTAAGGTTTCAGACATTCATTAATTAATTTGACTTATGACAATCAACCACAATTAATTAATATTTTATTTCCTGATTAATACCACTCACTCCTTTTCTCTTATGCTTGAACAAATCATTCAGCCTGCGGGACTTAGCATAAAGAACCTTGTGAGCTCATCAGGGAATGTCACCATCTTGAAACGGATATGCTTACCTATACATCCAGCCTAAGCAGACCCCACACAAATTGCCAACACCCAAAATGCAGACATTAGAGTACATTGAAGACTCGCCATCCTAGCAAATCAAAGTGTGGTCAATCCGTGTGTGCCCCTTATCCTTCAGTAAGGTTTAAGATCATAGGAAGTATGTTAGGGATCTGGTTCATTCATATGTCAATGAGAATGGTACATCCCACTGTTGATCCCATCAATACATAAACATGTACCGACACATCAAGTAGCTAGGATAAGCCCACTTATGAACCGATGTGTCGCATCTTAAACCAACAGCCTATCAAGGGACTGTTTCAGCTGTGATACTGTTTATATCTCGCTAGGTCAAACAAACCACATGATCCTCTGTGATCTCCTACACACCATATGGTCATCCCTATCTACGAGATAAAAGAATATTATAGTTCGTCGTATGCTCACATTTATCAGATAGCGAGAATTGTTGATGCAACACATAAATGAAGGCCAGCATACAAAACACTTAATCATTTATGCTTTCAGTATACAATCCCAACAATACGAAACCCAACATCCTAAGCCTTGGTCATCACATCACAGATAATGAACCGGTGGTGAGAAATGCAAGGGGATGTCGCCTTCTGTGATAGCAACTATGAAGGGAGAATTTGCATAACTTTCCCGTGTGATGGTCAGTTTAAGCGACAATACCCCCTAGATCTGGGTCAACATTGATTAGAGAATCGTCTGTTTTCCTCTAACCTCTTCTTGTATTAACTTCTTAGGTTGGCCATTCGAGGTATATGCACTCCATTGCCAACTGGGTTGTTGTTGTCAAGGACATCTTCGATACCGACCCCAGGGTCATGCAACGGGATATTTTCCCTGGTAGAGGGAATTCTAGCTTTCCTATGTGTGGTTTGTCTCTAAGGGTATTAGCATACCGGCGCAGGAGTTTGTTCTCCCTCCCTAAGGTTTTGATGGCGGCATGAAGGGTCTCAATTCTCGCGTTCATAGCCTTTGGCTTGCCTACATTTGGTCTAGGAGTTAGGCTATTGCTGGGTCAGTTACGACCTTGGGGTGTACAATTGACGATGCTTATTTAACTCATCAGCGTTGCACTGTGGCGATAGTCACACTCGTTCGTTCACCATCTTAGACAAGTCAGCAAGGGGTGTGATGTTCATGTTGTTGATCCCTGTGTTGATTGGTAGCAGGATCGCTTGCGGATCGATTATATTCTGTTCGCACCATTCTTGTCAGGAGGAATATATGTCATTTCGCTGCAAAAGTGTATCTAAGAACCTCAAGTGGGCACCAGTATATTGAGGTTTCAAATTAGAAGAATTGAGGTCCTTTGAATCAGTTTCAAGAAATAACAAATATCGATAAAATATAGAATAAGTATGAGGATTAAATGTGAAGAACAAAGATATCAACACCAAATTTAGTGTAAATTAAATGTAGAATTTAAGATGGAACAATAGTTATTAGGGCCATAATGATTTTGTATTTTGATAGAAATTCGTCTAAGCATACTACATATGTTCAAAAAACACAAAAATCAACTTGTGATCCCCTTTGTATAGACACAAGGGAGGCCCATTACAAGAGATTATGGGTCTAACAAACCATATAGCTAGGATCAGTGACGATCCCAAATTTTTCGGAACAGACCCAAAAAATCCAGAATGTTAGGACTGACGCAACACCTCTCTAACGACTACTTTCTTATGAATTCCTTGGGGTTGGTGTCGGACCCAACGGAAGGGGTCGGTGCCAAACACAAACCTGAGGTCAGTTTTATGTTGGAGCATGTTTTGAGTTGGTTCCTAGGCTGCATTTAGTTGGGCTTCGGGTGGGTGGGCCACATTTCTTTTGTTACGTTTTGTAAGTGTGAGTTGGTTTTGATTGGTTTGGGTCACTAGGGCCTAGCCTCTAAATTATATAGTTTTAATTTTAGATTTTCATTATTACATTTATTTCAAAATACAGTTTTGATATATCTTATAAATATAATTAATAATCATAAATTTTAAAAATATTGAAACTATTCAAAACAATATTATAAAAAAGAGATTAATGCTTTGAAGAATATAAGAAACTAATTTTTTAAGAAAGAGAGTTCAATTATTTCTTGTTTTTATTAAATAATGGAAATGTAGAAAGTTTATTTTATTTTATAAATTATTTTTATATGTGTGCGAGATCAAATTGGATTGATAATCAGAATTTGGGGCGATAATTTCTAATATAACTATATTAATTGATAATAAATCTGAGTGATAAAAATGAATTTGAACTGAAACATATCATATCCGAATCCTCATTTGTTTGACATGCTAAGCAGACAAGAATATCGTGTTAGATTTGGACCAAGTCATATAATGTGTTAATCTGATTGGATAACAATGCCGGTCAATAAATAATACTCCTTCCGTTCAATCAATTAGTAACTTATTGATCAGTTACGATAATTATTGTTTGTGAATATAGTTAAATTAATATTTTATTAATGTATGAGATATTTTTTTGAAAGTTCGACTAATATAGCGAGACAGACAAAAAAGAAAAGCAGGACTAATATAATGGGATGTAGGAAGTAAAAAAAGTTTTATTTTCTTCTCTTAGTAAATATATATCAAATCCAAACTATATGATTTCTATTATTCGAATTTTATTCAATATAAGTGTTATCATCATATTAATTTTTTTTTTTACCATGTAAATCCAATCACACTATTATCTAATTCTTATTAAGATTTTATATTTTTATCAAATCATTATCGTATTTATCAGCTCAATTTTTTATTGGGTCATCAGGTGTCAGTCAAATCAAATTTTATTAAATTCTTATCATGTTCATATTTAAGTTTAATAGACTGAATTTGGTTACAGATCAAATCTTCACTTAAAAAATTCAATAAAAATTGAGGCTCAATAAATCGACACAATAAAAATATCATGGCATAAAATCCCTAATCTTATTGGAGGGACTGATAACTGGCAATCTTTGACCCACGTGATGATTTCACAAAGTTTGTTGCTTGCATGCGAAATTGATAACTAATAGAAGGGAAAAGTAAACAAAAAGAGAAAAATGTGTATGTGTGAATGTAACTTAACATAATTGATGATATTAGAAGGTAAAAAACAGGTAGCAATTTTTATTTCGCGGCTTTGCTAATTTAATCGAATCTAAAGAAAAAATGGCGAATATATTACAAATGTTTATGTTTGGATAATTAATAATTTAATGGAAGGTATAAAGTGAAAAAGAAAAGATTTTTTTTATAGCCCACATGAAAAGGGGAAGAATTGCTGGGAAAAGTTTATTAAAAATAATGTTCGGAAAAGTTTTTTTTCTTAAAAAAAAGGAAAGAAATGTTTCGAAAAGTAAATAGCATTTTATTAATTGTTTAATTTGTTTTTTTTTATCATTTGTTCCATGAAAAAGGTACTTAATACAGAATTGAACTGTCTTGCACTACTAGTGCTACTCGGTGTGTCTCAGAGCTAATCAATGGGTTGGTTCAATTATATTTTGTAATATAAAATTAGGCATTTTAAACATTTTATGTTAATTTGACATATTGTTTTACTTGAAATTTGGTGTATGTATTTTCTTTGCCTGGAGATGGAGAATTGAACCTTATTTTTATATATTTGTTACTCAAAGTCTTTCCATCTATTTTGTTGTACATATATGGAATTTAATTGAAACATGCACGGGAGTTCTTGAAAAATAAAATTAAAATTGCGATTGTAAAATATTTAAAATATTGTGGTGTAATTACAAATGTACAACAATAATAACAAATTTTAAAATTAACAAAAAAAAATAGTTGGTAAAAAATAGTCTGTACGAATGTATATAATTAAATCCAATAAAATTTAAAATTATATTATACAAACTGTCAATTCAATGTTGGTCTCGAGATTAGAGGGTTTGTATATGCAGCGGAGGTAATTTAATATGTTTGCACTTTGAAACCAAAAACTTAATTTTCAGTTTTCAATTTCCGAAAACTTGATGTAGCTAAACTTATACTCTGATAGTTTTAAGTTTCAGTTCACAGCAATACACTTCAATACTTAGAAAGTACTGAAGGTTTCAAATAAGCTTGAAAACATAAAATGCAAAAACTTAAATAAAGCATTAATTGCCTCAGGAACATGTGAATTCAGCCAAGTTGAAAAATTATAAGAGAGAGAGAGAGAGAAAATGAGAGTTTTTTTGCAATCCAGTTTTCAGTTTTTCATTAAATGTGAGATGTTACAGATACATAAAAACTCAAACCTAGAGCCATGTAAAAAACTTAAAAAAACAAGAGCCAGGTTTCAAGACCAGGCTTCAAAACTCAAAAAGCTAAAGACTTACGAGGTTGCTCTGCTCAGGAAGAAGGCTTAGATTCTAAAAGTTTCTGTGCCAACTCCATCATTGCTTGAAATTGAGCCATCCTCCGCTTCTCCTCAGCTTCTTCTTTATCTCTCTCTTGTTTCAGCTTCTTCACCTCTCTCTTCTTCTTTTCTTCCTCTTCCTTCTCACGCCTGATTGTCTCTTCCCTTTTCCTTTCTTCGATCTCCATTTTCCTATCTTCTTCCCATTTTTTGATAACATAAAAAATAGTTGCCATTGTCTGCATGAGGGAAGAGACAGTCTCGAGAGTTTCAGCATCTTTCTTCTCCTTCTCTTGAAGCTTGGCTTTGACTTCTTAAATCTCCTGCAATATAACTTCTAGTTGTGTTTGAACAAAATGCTTCACTTCAACAATGATAGAAGATTGAGAAGGACTTGTTGTTGTTTGATTTGTATCCTCAGGTATTCAATCAGTGGATGTTAGATGCTGATGTAGAAATCCCACCTTTAATTTGATATTTTGATGTGTCAAAACGGTATACCAAGATTTGATTCCACCTCATGTAATTCTTGTATAAGATAATTGAGTTGTAATAGTTCGAGAGAAGCAAACTGCCAAAAACTTTGGAACAATTTTTGATGATGAAGCTGTCCGAATAGAAGGACCGAAGAAAACTGTGAAGTTAGTTCGAGAAGCAATATGCGAGAAAACTGTGCATGCAGTTTTAAACTGCCAAGGATGAAATAGCAATGAAAACTGTGGACACATTTTTTATAGAGAAACTGTCGAGAACAACTTATAGTTTCAGACAAGCACAGTTTCATGTCAAAAGAAGCACGTGAAAACAAGGAGCCAAGCAGTCATAAAGAGCATTGAAGACTCAATGATAAGGAACAAAAATACACATAGTTATGACTACAGTACAATGTTGTTCAAAGTCTGACACAGATGAGACAAAATTGCCTCTACAAAATCATGGCAGTGTTCAGAAATGGCAGTGCAGGAAGTCCGCAACAACAAAAAAGAATGGCCATTGATTGGACATAATTCCAATTGTCTCTACGGGCTGCTTTCAGAGATTCAACTATAAATAGCAGAAGGACCAGTGAGATACTTTACAGAACCTAACCGAACATCTGAATTAAAAGTGCCACTACTCTGCCGAATTTAAAGCTCATAGCATTCAAAGCTCACAAGTGAACGACATTTACTCCGTGTGTCAATACTTGAACACGAGGCTCCTTAGCTTACTGAAATTCTTGTGATTCACCGTGTGATTTATACACGAGGATTAAGTCTCATTGGCTTAGTATTTCTTGTTGGTGTTCTTACTTTTCAAGTGAGAACACAGTAGCCTGGTTCTCTGAGGGGGAACAAGTTATTATGGGCTATTGCCGACTCTCGAGTGTTCTTGGAAGAACTCAACCATCTATCTACCGGAGAGGGAGAATGGAGGATTTTTCTCAATCCATTTCCGATGACTGCCAGTTCTGAGAAGACTTTGAGGTGCATACCTGGCTTCGAAGAACTGAAGAAGGAGTGAAGATCATCTACCTGGGCGAGTGATCCAATTTACTAATGACGGTGGCTTTCGCAGTGATTGGCTATAGATCGTGAGGAGTGTATACTTCATTACTTAGTGAATTACCGGATTAATTTCCGAAGAGTGGACGTAGGAATTAAGCATCCGAACCACTATAATATCTTGTCTCATTTACAATTTTCGTTATTTTTGCATTATACAGTCTTGGTCCCTGATCAGAGTCGTGTTAAGCAGCGGAACACTATTTAACAAATGCAGCATAATCTTTCAAGTTATCTTGCACTTAGTACCTTTTAAAATGTTTAGCTTAAAGTTGGAATTCAGATTGTTTCAGACATACACTAGCAACTTGAGGTTGCTAGGTTTTAAATCAATGGTAGAAACAATAAAACAGTAACAAAGACACAGGATTTATAGTGGTTTGATCCTTAAGATCTACGTCCACTCCTCAGTCGGACACTGAGAATTTTCACTAAAACGATATATAAAAGTACAAGGATTCGCCGGTCACTTGTAGCAGGTGGAGAGCTTTCGAGCCAGCCACTACAAAGCTATTCTCCGTCACTTTATCTTTTGACAACTGCGGCTAAGTCAAGGGCGACACCTTCGTAAAACTTATCCTTGTTGTAATGGAAGCTTTTAAGTTCCTTCCTGAACTCTTCTGTGTATTTTTGGCAACAGCCCGTCATAGTCAATCTCTTTTTAGAGATGTGATAGCTGGATGCTTCCTAGGATGGAAGTTATCCCAATAATTGATTCTTGAACAAAGTCAAGGAATCTCTTCTGGAATGCAGTGTCAGATATTCAATGTTTGATGCTTTTTTTGAGAGCTTAAAATTCTTCTTGTCTCTTTAACGTGCTCTCAACTGACTACTCTTTCGCTTTTGCTTCGCTTGTAAAAGTTATCTCTCAATAATTGTCTTTTGCGAATCGTAGAAGCAGTTGTAGTTTTTGTAGTAGTTCTCTCTTGTTTGGACTTCTCTTTTATATCTGGAGATTCAAAATTTTGAATCTCCAGACCCGTTAGACACAACGCTCTCTTTGCCCAATAGAGTTGCTACTTTTTTCGTCCTTTCCGTCTTGGTACAGTGCTTTTCACCTACTTCGGGAAAGCTATGTGTCCTTGGTTGTACTCTTTGTCAGAACGGTAGTCTTAGAAAAAGTTGCTAGATATTTACTTGCTTAGCATTCTTTCGGAGAATGCTGGGAACATTCTGCTAAGTCCTTAGACCTTTTGACTGCTGAGATCTTCTAGCAGTCTGTCTTTGTATCCAACTGCTGACACCTCAGCAGTTGCGTATTCAGCACTTTGAGTCTTGATTCCTGATTGCTATAACTTCTAGCAATCTTCTGATTATTAGTGAATGCTGACTCCTTCAGAATGCTATCTTTTTAGTTCTGACTGCTGAGCAAGTATTCCTAGCGGTCGTTTCCTTCAGCTTATGACTACCAACTCCTTAGCAGTCATTCTTCTCAGTACTTGGCTACTACCTCCTTAGCAGTCATTTTTGTCTGCTGACGTCTCTAGCAGCCAACATCTTCCTGACTGCTGAGAACACTCCTAGCATCCAGATTCTTCCGAAGTTGCTTGCAATCTGATTTCCTTCATTTCAATTGTTGAATCCTTCAACAATCTTCCACAAGCACTTCTAATCTATTACAACTCGATATATAGCCTAAACAGGACTTTACAAATGAGTTGCTAGACTATTCTAGACTTCAGCAATGATCCACCAAAATAACTAAGGCTTTTATTCAAAAAAACCTTTACAATTTGATCTAAGGGGAGATTTACAACATAAATCCATGAATAATTCTCAACATACAGTTTTCAACTGTGTTTTAAAACCTTCAACACTTCGCTAAAGTGTTGAAGTGTATAACTACTGTAAACTAAATACTAAAATTACCGGCTAAACACAGTTTTTATAAATCCAAAATTGGGAAACTGACCTCCCAGTTTTAGAGTGCTACTACTTAGTAATATTTCCGCTGCACAATTATTCAAACTCTGATCAGGGACCAACAAGTGGTATCAAAGCAAGGTTGGTCTTTCCAGACTGTTTGCTTGGAATCGCTTAGGACTGGATCCATATTTCCTTGCACTCTCATTTTTTCTACGATTAGCGAGCAGATTATCTAAAGATGAATTATCCAAGTCTTCCAAAGTACAACCCAGAGAAGTTCGCAGTATGGAACTGAGGAGCCAACATCCAGAGATTGGATGAAGACTTAAAACAATGGACCTCTAAAGATTCAGAAGATCAATGTCCGGCTGGGAGGAGAGGATCAAGGCGTCCAAATAGTAGATAAGCCTCCTGAAGAGTGGACACTTGAAGATAAGAAACGTGTTCAGCTTGACCCCGTTGCACAAGAAATGACCCTACAGTCTCTTCCAGAATCTCTCATGGAGGAAGCCATAGAGAACAACAGTGCCAAAGAGCTACGGGATTGGATCAATGAGCTTACAAAAGAAATCGAAGCTATGAAACGCAACAAGAAACAGGTTTGCATTGATAAATAAGAATCCTTCCAAATGTTACATGGTGAAACTATCAAATCTATGGAAGCGAGGTTCAACGCCATTGTTAGTGAGCACAAGGGTCTTGGAAGAAAAGACAGTGTCGCTGACATGAATGGCAAAATTCTCTCAAGAATGCCAAAGGAAGATTGATTTGTTAAAACCACCAGTTGAATACCATGGATCTCTAAAAAATGACAACCAAAGAGTTGTTCGCCGAACTTCAAGCTCATGAATGAGATATACAGTTTGTGAACAAGAACAAATCCGCCCGAACCCCGAACTCAGCAGCAAATGATGATGCTGCATTTTTCGTGAAGAGAGACTTCCAGAGACACCAAAAGAAGCCAACACAGTTCGATAAAACTGCTTATCAATCTACTCAAGCAAAGGATACCTCCACCTCAAAGCAGAAGAAAGATATTGACCAATCAGTTGCCAAACTGGAGGAAGAAATGTGGAACTTGGTCATACTCCTCGAGAAGGCCAAAGCTCAAGGAAAAGAAGCTCAGACTATTGAGTAAAGATTTACAAAAAGGGAGCCACACACATGCTATGAATGCAACTCTCCTGAACACTTAAAGTGCGAATGCCCTCTAGTCTCTCAAGAGGAGAGAGACAGACTGAGGAAGGTGTTTGAGAGGAGCTTCAAAAGCTGTGGCCAAAGCAATGCTGTCCAGAACTGAAGTGCCAGACATCCCAGACCATGACAACGGCTACTACACTTTTGAGGATTAGAATAATGAGGAAGCTCTACTGGCCTTCATGACAGTTGTTGACGGAGATGTCACCGATGAAGAAGACAACACATCAAACCTCGAGATAGCGATAACCACTCCTCTACCCTTGTCTCTAGCATCTACATGCATAGATGAGAGCTCTAAATTTTGTTTCTCAAATTCAAAAGACATTTCTCTCGAAAACATTGTGAAAGAAGTAGAAAAATTTCATGAAATTAAAAATGTTTTAGCCAGTGAAAATGCCTCACTAAAATCAGAAATTTCTGTTTTGACCGATGAAGTAGCAAGAACGTGGTCAATTAGTGAGGAACTGAAAAAACTCAAGGAAGAACATTCCAAACATCCTAAAGATTTTGAAAAAGTATCAATGGAATGTGACTCTTTGAAGAAACTTGAGCCGGTTAAATGTGAGTGTTCTTTTAAAAGGAGCTCAAGGAAATTAAAAGAAGTTTTGAATGCTAAAAAACAACCATTTGATAAATACGGAATTGGATTTATGGAGCACCAAAATGAAGAAAATTTGAGCGACATGCATCTACCTCAGGAACTGAGAAAACATTTTTAGGCTTTGTCAAAGAAAAACTCAGTTCAAGCAATGTGTTGGAAAATGGAGGAGTCAAATCAAAAGAGTCAGTTAAACAATAAGAGAAGACCAAATGTCGGTCAAAACCTGGCTCCAAACTGGTACCTCGACAAGGAGTACACATAGTTCGTTAACTGTATAAACAAACTGTCGCGAGAAAACCGGACCCTTCTCTGAAACTGGATGAGTGTAATATTCAATATGCAAGGAATCCAGTTTCACCAACAAGAACGACTAAGCAACACATAAATGTTGCAAGGAGGACAATTCGATAACTGGATAAAAATTCGAGAAGTTATAACAGAACTCAATTTCGTTATAACAATTATTAGAATAGAAGGAACACTATTCGAGGCCTGAGTCTGAACAGTTTTATCTTCTAAAGACTATGATGGCTAAACACCTGATAACTATTTCTCGAGACTCTTTCAAGAACAACAGCTTTAGAAACAGATCACACACCACAACTTTCTCTAACATGCATCCAAATAGCATACATTACTTTAGGAGAAATGATAATTAGATACCAAAGAATAACTCACTTTCACGGACTGTAAAATGAAACAATTCTGGATACTAAAAGGATGGATCCAGAAAACTTACTTTGCAAGACTCGAAAGGATGCGGGGACCTAAAGTATAATTTTCTGTCTTGCAGGTACAGAAATCCTTGTCCAAGAAGAAATGCAGAGCATGGATACTCGATAGCAGGTGCTCGACGCATATGACTAGAGAAAAGGAACTGCTCAAGAACCTTGTGATGTGCTGAGGACCATCTGTCACATTTGGTGACAACTCCAAGGGACGAGTAGTTGGAAGAGGATCCGTGCACTTGTAACGATCGCATATATTGAAAGGTTAAAAACTACTAGTTTGAAGACAACTTCTCATTGTCTTTTACCTTAGATACTTAATATTTAGCTGAAATCACATATTCCAGTGCGATCATCACATTGTTTTTCGCTCTAATTTGATTTATAATAATCGATTAATATCTCTCCGATTCAGGGGGAAGATCAATTAGAGTAGGTCGAGTTTAGAGGAAGCATAGTTCTGAGTACTGTTAGAATTTCATATTTAGTAAACTCATAGCAACTGCATCCTCTTTTCGACTTAGATGGGATAGTTTTGACAACATCAAAAAGGGAGAAATTGTTTAGATGCTGATGTATAAATACCACCTTTAATTTGATATTTTGATGTGTCAAAACTGTATACCAAGATTTAGGTCTTAGAGTTATTACCTCATGTAATCCTTGTACATGATAATCGAGTTGTAATAGTTCGGAGAAGCAAACTGCCAAATATTGTGGAACAGTTTTTGAAGAAGAAGTTGTCCAAATGGAAGCAATATGTGAGAAAATTGTGCATGCAGTTTTAAACTGCCAAGGATGAAATAGCGATAAAAACTGTGGTCATAGTTTTTATAGAGAAACTGTCGAGAATAGCTCACAGTTTCAAACGAACACAGTTTCACGCCAAAAGAAACACGTGAAAAGTAAGGAGCCAAGCAGTCATAAAGCATTGAAGACTTAATGATTAGGGACAAAGATACACACAGTTATGACTGCAATACAACGTTGTTCAAAAAATGACACCGATGAGACAAAACTGCCTCTGCAAAATCATGGCAGTGTTCAGAAAAGGTAGTGGAGCAGGTCTTCAACAACATAAAAGAATGGCCATTGATTGGACATCATTCCAATTATCTCTACCGGATACTTTCAGAGATTCAACTATAAATAGCGGAAGGATCGGAGAGATAATTTACAGAACCTAACCGAACATCTGAATTAAAAGCGCCATTACTCTGCCGAATTTAAAGCTCATAGCATTCAAAGCTCACAAGTGAACGGGATTTACTCCGCGTGTCAATACTTGAACACGGGGCTCCTTAGCTTACTGAATCGCTTGTGATTCACCGTGTGATCTGTACACGAGGATTAAGTCTAATAGGCTTATTCTTTCATGTTGGTGTTCTTACTTTTCAAGTGAGAACACAACACACTGGTTCTTTGAGGAGGAATAGGTTATTACGGGCTATTGCCGACTCTCGCTTGTTCTGGGAAGAACTCAACCATCATCTACTGGAGAAGGAGAATGAGTTTTTCCTCAATCCATTTCCGACGACCGCCTGTTCTGAGAAAACTTCGAGGTGCTTACCTGGCTTATAAGAATTGAAGAAGAAGTGAAAATCATCTACCTGAGCGAGTGATCCAGTTTACTGTAGACGGTGGATTTTGTAGCGATTGGCTATAGATCATGAGGAGTGTATATTTCATTACTTAATGAATTACCGATTAATTTCCCAAGAGTGGATATAGGACTTAAGGATCCGAACCATTAAAATATCCTGTCTCATTTACAATTTATGTTATTTTTGCATTATACAGTTTTCAACTGTGTTTTGAAACCTTCAACACTTCCCTAACGTGTTGAAGTGTATAACTGTAAACTGAATACTAATATTATCGGCTAAACACAGTTTTTATTAATCTGAAACTGGGAAACTAACCCCCCCAGTTTTCGAGTGCAACAACTTAGTAAACTATCCGCTGCACAATTATTCAAACTCTGATCAAGGACCAACAATGTATAATTCAGACACTCTTCAGACCTAAGGTTAGGATAATTCACTAAGTAAGTACAAGCCTACTTACGATCTATACACAGCCCGTCAGCACCTCCATCCTTCGGTCAACTACGGAATTTGTCTAGGAGCTCCTTGCGAACTTAGTCTTCAGGTTGAAGTGAGGACGACACCCCGCAACATGCTTTCTGGTGGTTGGATGTTTACTGTTCTTCCCATAACTCAGGTTGTTGGCATCCGCCCGTGAGAATTAGTATCCAAAACTAGGAACTGACTGCTATGAATATATCTTGGAAAGATATGTTCACTAATGAAAAGCTTCAGCCTCGTGCTAGGAGAAGATATCACGGAGTAATATCTTGAGTCAAAGATACAAGTCTCATGTTAAGAAACACGGAAACTCAGAGAGTTTGAGCAGAGAGATGGCTTAGCAGAATGCCCTTTGTCGTGTAAAGATTTTCAGAGTTCGTAATCGTTTAAGGCTGAAGGGCAGGCATATTTATAGAGGATTTCCTCCAACATTTTGAATTTCTGCCCGTTAGACACATAAATCATGTCGTTCGACTCATGGAAAATGTTGTCCAATCGTGGCGTATTCCTTAGCTATGCTTCAGCTCTGCTCTGCTATGTTAGTATACTATACACTAACTTTACGTCAAATTAAGTTTCAATCCGAGGGATCCAAGTTTGGATAACCTCGTACTAACTTTATAGAGGATTTCCACAATCATTTTGAATTTCTGCCAATTAGACACATAAATCCAGACATTAGACTCATGGAAAATGTTGTCCAATCATAACCCATGCCATAGGTTTACTTCTTCTATGCTCTACTATGTCAGTGTACTATACATTAACTTTATGTCAGACTAAGTTTTAATCTGAGGGATCCTTGTTTGGATAACCTCATACTGACTTTCACTTGGGCATGTTTATGCCTAAGTCTGACCGAGCTTAGATATATTTTGAATAGTTCGTGCTATAAAGGTAGAGGCTCTTATAGTGACTTCCCAAGGTCAGTATAGTTGAGCCCTCATACTAACTTCCCATAGTCAGTATGGTAGACCCTCATACTGACTGTCCACATTTAGTATGGAAAACACCCTCATATTGATTTCTCCTGATCATTATGGAAAACCCTCATACTGACTTCTCCTAGTCAGTATGGGGAAGCCCTCATACTGACTTCTCCTGGTCAGTATGAAAAACCTTATATTGAGTGCTCTAACTCAGTTTTGGTTAAGGCTATACTGGGTGGAACCCAAGTTTCAAGGAGTGTAGGTAATCAGTTCTTGAGCATTCTCCTTTGCTCAGTCTTCAGCCTAAGTTCTATTTCAACTCGATTGATCCTATACAAGGATTACAGTTTAGAACTATAGAAACTGAAAAACTAACGAAAGTATTTTTGACATATAAAATCATTAAAAAATAGGAGGAAACCTAATCAGAGGTTCCTAAGAATATCCCCTTTTTGATAATGTAAAAACCACTTGTAGAGACAAAAAGAAAGGAATCATAGCATACTGAGTTTACAACGACACTACTCAATATACGAGTCCTTAATCCTATCATAAGGGACTAATCTTCCCCCTAAATTGGAGATATATTTTATCAAATCAAACTTTTGATCGATAGTCATCATCAGAAACAAACAGAATATAATATTCAATGTCAATCTTAAAGCAAAAAAAAATCACTAAAAAAATCATAAGAAGAGTTTCATGGTTGCGGAGGACTAGAGGAAGATGATCCAGAAAGTTTGGACTTAATTTGTGCAAGAATATCATTTGCTCCTGCCTTCTCTTCTCTTCAGCTTCCTTGTCTTTTTATCTTTCTTCTTCCCCCTTTGTGACAATTTCAAGAAGGGACGAGATAGATTTTCCTCAGACTCGGCATGCCGGCATTCAAACCTCGCATTAAGTGTGTCATGTTGATCTTGGAAGCTTGTAGTCATCTGATTCAGCATGGTGGTTGACACATAATCACATCCATATATTTGTCTTGAAGATTCAGGTGCACTGAACACAACTTCAAAAAGCCTGGTTCTCTCTTCCTCCAACCTTGCCAATTCAGCAGCAGCTCTAATCCTTTCTTCCTCAGCAAGCCGACACATTTCGTCTTTTTCCTCCTTGCATTTTTGCTCCGCTGCTTGTAGTAAGCAAGCTTCTTCTTCGGCCTTGCGCTAAAGTTCTTCCTCTTTGAACCTCCTATGTTCCTCTTGCTGATGTTTGACTTTGATTTTCCCTAACACCGCATTGCATATGCGCATAACCTTAGCAATATGACACAATCTTTTACCACCAGGTATGATTGTGCGGATCAATTGAGTCAATCTGTCAACATTCTGTTCAGTTGTGATCTGAGCAGACAGAGTCAGGGCTTGCTCCATAGTCTGACAGTCTCTCTCCGCATTGGCCAAGTCACCTTGTGTGGCAGTAAGATCTTCTTTGAGCTGCTAAACTTCAGTCTCGATGTTCACAACAATTGATTGAGCTCTTCAACCTTTTGTCTTCTAGTTTCCATGAGGTTGAGAAAATAATCATAGTTTAGTTCAGGGGATTGTACCTCAGATTTGAGAACGATTAAGTAAGGAGGCTCGGACACAAATTGATAGTTGCATGGAGGGAGTCTGTGTTTGTTCTATCTGAATTGGCCACTATCTTCTGTGTAGTATTTGTAAGCTTGTATGGCCAGCTTCCTTTTTCTGATGGACTGCTCCGACATTTGCCGCCTTCCAATTTGGGCACTCCGTTCATTTGCCCAGGCATCCTCAGTCCTCCAGAAGGTCAATCCTTGCCTGGCTATCGTGATAGATAAATCCTCTACATGAACTTCATACCTAGCCATATCAAAACACCTCCATCTCCGGAATTCCTTCCTTAGTACATCACAAAGAATAGAGCATTCCAGCAAGATATCGGGATAGAGCAAGGTAATTTCTTAAGTAACTCTTTGCGCTATCCATTGAGAGATTTCCCCAGTCCATGGAATGAGTCTAACATCCCCAGTATCAGTTGGATCAATAGGGGGACACCAACACAAGAGCCGATAAGAAGTAGACTCTGGATGAGATAGACCCTTGAAGACACCTTAAATTCTGCAATCGGATTTGGCAGTTTGTGCAGTTTTTTTGCGTCTCATGAATCTCAGGGGTGTCAATGCCAAACTCCTTCCATGTCTTTATTCAAATGTGGGTCCTTCGGTTAGGGCAATATCACGAACTTCCTCAGCAGTCAGTGAACGAAAGGATAGTGCATAGTCATCAGAGGACGTGCTCATGAGTTCATATCTGTCATCATTCTCCAAATCTTTAGTTGATTGCTCTGACTAATGTAGTTGTGACATAGGGTAGTCAGCATGAGTGGAACTCCCTCTTTGCTCGAACATAGGTCCATTCCCTTTCCTAGAATTCCGTTCTATTTCTGGCTATGACCCATCAAGTGGTCCTTGAATGTCTTGTTCTATAGCATCTTGGTTAAGATCGACAATCATCTATGTGGCATGAAATACAACTTTTGTCTCTGGCATGTGCTGTGAAACGCTTTAACGAGGCAGTTGCCCTGCCTCTATCTCCTCATCCACTTCCTCTGAATTAGGCGATCCCATCTCATGTCGCTCCCCTTCATCACAGCCATGAAGTAGTTGTTCTCCAATAATTGCAACATCCTCTTCGTCTTTTTCTAGATCAGGACTTACAAGGATATAACCGATGTGTCGAGCAGAATGTTCTTTATCTTCAAAGATGATTTGTCATCTGGCAGAGGTTTCACCGTCTGTCTTCTTTACTTTCTCCGTCACAACTTCCTCATGTCCTCGCTTTCTTCTTATTAGAGGTTGCACCGACTCTATCCAGGGCCTAATTAGGATAGGTACAGATATACAACCGCCATGAATCAAAATACCTTGACTTGGGTGAGATTGTGTGTGAGATTGCTGTAGGGTTTGAGTCTACGATGGACAACATGAGTTGCCATTAATTAAATTCTTGCCAAGGATCGTTCTTAGGGTATCAGGAATAAATTTCAATCAAACAAACCATGCGATCCTATGCATGCTCCTACAAAATTAATTGCAGAGGATGGAATTTAGGAATACCTGATCTTCACCGTTTGATCTACAGATCTAGATCGGAGAATAAAACGATGAAGTAAACTGGATCTAAATCTGAACAATGGCGATGGACAGTTGTTCCTACAGATCTGATCTTCTGATCTGTTCCCTTGCTCCTTGGAAATCTGGTGAGAATTATATACCGAGTTGAATCCGAGATCTGGAGAAAATGATCAATTCCTCCCTCTGGATTGCCGCTGCCGTTTCTCTCTCAATTTCACTCAATATACTAAATCATTAATGATCCGATAGAGAGAAGACACATTTATAGTGTTAGGGTTTTAAGAAACCCTAACCCTAATGGGCTTGAGCAGTTCATGGGCCAGACCAGGGACCAGATGCAAATAATAAAGTGGGCCCTCTTTATTAATTAATCCTTTCTTGTTCAACCCAGAACATAATTAATTAATAAAACATTGTTTTAACCTTCACCACGGTAACAATGCTTACTCGCCCCTTTATTACGACGTTATTAGGAACGGGTTGCACCAAACTAACATGATCCACATATTTAAGGTTTTAGACATTCATTAATTAATTTGGCTTATGTCAATCAACCATAATTAATTAATCTCTTATTTCCTGAGTAATACCACTCACTCCTTTTCACTTATGCCTGAATTAATTAATTCAACCTGCAGGGTTTAGCATAATGAACCTTGTGAGCTCCTCAGGGAATGTCACCATCCTGAAACGGATATGCTTACCTAAACGTCCAGCCTAAGCTGGTCACACACAAATTGCCAACACCCAAAATACGTGATGGATTTATATACTGAAAGCATTATGATTGGTATATTATGTACAAGGTCGATTGGTTAATATACTGGGAATCATAAATATTATATGTTCATCTCCTGTCTGAATTAACAAACATTTGTCGCAAACGCAATTATCTTCTTATCTCATCGATAGGGAGATCATACGGTGTGTAGAAGATCACGGAAGATCGTATGAATCGTTTGACCTAGCGAGATATGAATAGTTATCACAGCTGAGACAGTTCCAGGATAAACTGTCGGTGTAGGCTGCAGCATACGCAGTAATAAGCATCTTCTCTTGGATGGCTTGGTATGCTGGTGTGGGGCACACATTGATAAGGACCTATGTCGAGATCGATTCTTTTTTCTGACATCAAAAGAATCTAGATCTCTATGGCTTGACGAGATCCTAAGCCTAAATGAAGGTACAAAAGTATACTCAGATTGTGTATTACTTTGAGTTACAGTGAAAGGCTCTAGTTGAGCTTGTATATCTATATCTTGGGTAATAGCAGTTTGTGTATGACTGTCTGGTACTGGAACTAGGTAACCACATCCAGTATAGGATGGTGACATTCCCTGAACAGCTCAAAAGGTTCGTTATGCTAAGTCCTGCAAGCTGATTAAGTTCAAGCATAAGTGAAAAGTTTTGAGTGGATTGATTCAGGAATATAAGATGTTAATTAATTAAATAGCTTGTCAGAGCTTAAATTAATTAATGAATGTCTGTAACCTTAAATGTGGGGATATACCGAGCCCATGCAACCCGTACCTCAAAACGTGGTAGCAAATAGGTAGGACAGTATTGATTCTCAGGTGGAATGAATCAATATTAATTAATTAAGTATAATCTGGGTTGAATTTGGGAATTAATTAATTGATAGGCCTTATTTGCTATTTGTATTTTGGTCCCTGGTCTGGCCCATGAAACTCAAGCCCAATAGGAGTCCAGTAATTTCCTATAAATAGGCCTCAGTTCCTCGGATCTCAACACACCACAAGATCATAAGTTGCACACAGCAAACCAGTTTTGGGAGCTGTGGTGATCGACTAAGATCTGAGAACGAGGAGGAAATTCTGCTTCTCAACCGGGCAAGGGATCTGATAGAGAATCTTCACCAGATTTTCAGATCGAGTTGGGATACGGATCAGAAGATCAAATCAGGAGGATTTTTCTTCTTCTCTTTCCTCTTTATTTTCGAAAATAATATTATTATTTTCATAGATTTATTTCCTCAATCTGTTAGGAAATTAAATCTTTGTGCGTGGGAAAGATCAAAGGGCATCTCCGCGCACGCGTTCTTCAGAGTTCATCGATCTAGGTATTCTGCATAAACCTTCTTATGAATAATAATATAGGAGCATGCTAGGATTGTTCATAGGCATAGCAATTTATTTTTGATATTCCAATTAACGATCCTTGGCAAACGGACTTCGTGATTCAGTTCACGAATCCCTTCATTTTTTTCATCAGACAGCCAGCATTGTTGTGGCAACGCATATATGAAGACCAGTGTACAAAACACTTAATCATATATGCTTTTTGTATACAATCCCAACAATTGCTGAGAAGGTCCTACATGTGCAAAAGTCCTGACCAATCACCTCCTTTTCCTTCCTTGATGAGGAGGTTCCTCACCAAGTCTTGTTAAATCTGTAAGATCCTCCATGACCTTCTGTAAGTGTTCTTCTTGCTGGGTGGCTGGCTGAACTTCCTCTTTTTCCCCTTGAGCTCCATTATCATCATCGTCCTCTTCAAAAGTCGCAGTAGGCTCTCCCATTACCGCTCTGAAAGAAAAGAAATCAGTAGAGACCAATTCTTCACCATCATCCACCATGGGTAGTAATCTTTAGAGGAGAAAACTTATTTTCAAGCCAAAACCGACGCTAGTAGAAAATTGACCCATTTCCTCTATTGGTGTTGTTCTTCCCGCATAATCCCAGAGCCTTTCAAAAAAGAAAGATGCCCAGTCGCCTTTGACTCCATCATCAATAGCCATGAGAAGAGAGTACTTCTTCTTACTCATCTCCGAAAATGACCTCTTGTCACACTACAACATCCTTATCACAATATCTGCAAGATATTTATAGAATTAATCACATTCATTCGTCTTGTGATTTATCCTAAAGGATGTATTTACATCATCAAGCTTCCACTTCAACCAATATTCTTCCATTATCTGTCGTAGTCTTTTGATATCAACTCATTGCTTATAGATATGAACATTTGTTCTTCTATTTCGAAGATTAAACACTTTCATGAGCAATTTAAGGGAAACAATGATTTTAGTATCTGTGACATGCATGGTGAAGGATCTCTGGTCTTTGGTGATGACGACATTTGCATAAAACTCAGCCACAAGAAATGGATGAAACCTGTTCAAACGAGATCGCAGGAAGTAGGCTAACTTTTTCTTAAGAGTTGGTGACCCAACTCAGAAAAATTAGGGCAGTCATCCTTCAGTCCATTTATATAGAGAATCTTTTCTTTTATTACTTGAGCCGCTCTCCTCTGTTCTAGCGATAGTTTCTTTGGATATGAAAGAAAAAACCTTACAACTTTTGAATATGGTCTATCAACTTACTCGAAGGGAGGTTGTTGTTCTTGACCAAAGGTGGATGCTTCCTTTACTGGCATCTGTGCTGATTTTGATTTCTTTGGAGCCATGAATGATGATCGATGATTGACAATAAATGAGGGAATATATGTCAAACGATTGAATGCGAAGGAAAATTTTCGGAAATGTGAAGGTTTGAGAGCTTTTGAGAAGATGAAAATGGCAAAATGATGAAGCCTTTAACCATCGATTTGATGATTCAATAAATATTCAAAAATGGTTTAAATCGAACGGTTGTGGGTATGGCAATGGATACATGATCAATGACCGGGAAGAGCCGTCATTTGAGATCATTTGAGACTGATTAGACTTGAAAAGGTACCTTTACACGTGGCATATGCGAATTCATTGTCGCATGTTTGGCAATAAATGCATCGTATCAGATACAATAAACCTTGGATTTTTAAACCCACCATTCGAACTTCCAAATAGACTGTGAGTCAGTTACTAAACTAAGAGTTGACACTCAGTTTAATTCCGCATCCTATCCTTCAGAAATCTTCTAAGTGTCAAAACCAAAACATGGTTTTCCTCAGCAAGTCAGTTCGAAACTTAGTGGGAGTAAGTTTCGACTTCTTTGAATGCCTTAGGAAACGATTTCTTCTTTTCTTGGTTGTGTGAAGAGCATCATACTTAGTTGCGCAGACCCCACTTGAAGAAGTATTCTTCAAAGATTAAATAAGTATGAATTCTTCATGCTAAGTGACACACAAAGTTTAGAAAACTCAGAGTGGGAACTCAATTTTAATCTGCAGCCAATCTTTCTTTAAGTTAATGAGCAAAACTAAGAGCTCAAACTCAATTTTATTTAGCATCACTCTTCTTTAATAAGGATCTCGTTGATCTCCTATAGACCAAGTTTGGTGCAAAGCTCCTTGAATTTGGTCTCTAGGAGTGGTTTGGTTTAGATATGAGTTGATCTTTAGTTCGGATGTACTCTACGGACACATCCTTCTTCTCGACATGATCTCTGATGAAGTGATGCCTTATGTCGATGTTCTTTGTTCTGGAATGATGATCTGGGTTCTTTGTGATGCACATTGCAATGCTAATATCACAATAGATAGGCACACACCCAGTTTCAACATCATAGTCAAACAATTGATGCTTGATCCAAAGCACAAAACACTTGAGCACAACAGCGTGTGGCCGCAACATACTCAGCTTCAGTTATAGACGTGGCGACTGAGTGTTGCTTCTTACTGAACAAACTTACAAGCTTGTGACCTAGGAACTGACACGTTCCATTTGTGCTCTTCATGTCGATTCTGCATCCTCCAAAATCTGAATCTGAATAAGCATTAAGAGTAAGCTCGTCAGATTTTGGATACAAATACCAAGTGACTCTATACCTTAGAGGTATTTGACTATTCTTCTTGCAGCCTCCATGTGCGACTTCTTCGGTTAGGCTTAAAACCTAGGACATACTCCAACTGGGTAGGAAATGTCTGGCCTACTTGCAGTTAAGTATAGGAGTTACCCAATAATGCCTTTGTACGCAGTTGGGTTGATTGCTTCACCTTCTTCATCAAGATTGATTTGAGCACTTGGGCTCATCGGAATCCTCAAGGGCTTGGTCTTCTTTGGACAAAACTTGCTGATCAAGTCCTTGGTGTATTTCTTCTAATTGATGAAGATTCCTCCTTCGGACTGAATGACTTGAAGACCCAAGAAGTAAGTCAATTTGCCCATCATGCTCGTCTGAAAGATGCTTTGCATCGGTTGGGCAAACTTTTCACACATCTTCAAGATTCTGCATCCGAATATAATATCATCGACGTAGATCTGCACTAGAAGGATGTTTGATCCATCCTTGATTCTAAACACTATTGTGTCGATTTTGCCTTTTCGGAAACCTTTCTGGAGGAGAAACTGAGACAATGTCTCATACCAAGCTCTGGGTGCTTGCTTTAAATCATAGAAAGCCTTACTTAGTTTGTAAACTTGATTTCCTTCTTCAAAGCCAGGGGGCTGTTTAACATATACTTCTTCTTTGAGCTCCTCGTTTAGAAAGACACTCTTCACATGCATCTGGAAAACTGTGAAGTTATTGTGGGCGGCAAAAACAAGAAATAGACGAATAGCTTCAAGTCTAGTCACTGGAGCACAAGTCTCATCGAAGTCGATCCCTTCACATTGAGCATATCCCTTTGCTACCAACCTTGCTTTATTCCTTACTGTATTCCCTATCTCGTCTCTCTGGTTTTTGAAGACCCATTTGGTGCCAATAACTAACTGATGATTTGATCCAGTCAGTTGACTAAAAAGCATCCCCAATCTTCGTAGGCTCTGATTAATGAGATATAAAATAAGTAAGCAATGTGCTCCCTTGTCTCGTGCCAACTGAGTTGGCAACATTGTCCAGTACGTCTTCCTTGCGATGGTTTCTTAACTATTTTGGCCTCTGGAGCTGGGTAACTTCAACAAGGTGAATGAGTTCTTCAGGATACTAAGTACCGTCTGCTCCCGATACTGGAACTTGAACTTTGTCACATTGACTTGAGTCTCCTTCTCAGTAATGACATCCATTGCCTACCTTCCTTCGTCTCCTTGATGCACCACCGGTTGGACATCTTTAGGATGTGCATCTTGAACATTTGGTAAGTCAGTTTGAGTAGACAACTCTGTTCCAGTTTGGCCTTCGTTTCCCCTTGATTGATGCCTTTGTTTATCGTTAGTGAAACAAAGGCCTCAACAGGGTCAATCACATCACCGACCCTCTCCTCTGGAGTACTTAGATGATCATTCACTTATCTGTCCTGAGAAAGTTGAGTTGGATCTTCATTTTCAGAATTGAGTTTCTCACAACCATTTTTGACTTCATAATCACCAAGTTTCAGGTCTTTTAAGGTCCCGTGCACTAAAATAGACTCATGAAAAACAATGGAGCATGTTACTTCCACAAATCTAGTGGTCTTGTTGAGTACTCTGTATCCTTTGTATGAAGGGTGTCCATATCCAAGGAACACACCTTCATCCGCATTGGGACTGAAAGTATTCAACTTAGACTTTCCATTGTTATGGATGTAACATGGAGAACCAAAAGCACGAAGATGTGCTATAGAAGGCTTACGACTATTGAAGACTTTGTACGGGGTTTTGTGATGGCGACTGTTGATAGCGCTTCTATTCTGTGTATAGCACGCCATCATCAAGGATTCTCCCTAGTAGCCATCCCTTAAGTAAGCTTTAGCAAGCTTAATCCTGACTGATTCCTTGAGTGTTCGGTTTCTTCATTCGGCAAGACCATTCTGCTGGGGCATTCTCGGAGCTGACTTCTCATGAGCAATGCTAGCATCAACACATAAGTCTATTAGTGGCCTGTTGCAAAACTCAGTCCCGTTGTCAGATCTGATTCTTTTGGCTATGGCTTCTTTGTTGTTTTGCACTTGAAGGATCAGCTCTGGAAGTTGAAGCTTCACTTCATCCTTGCTCTTCAGCAGCCTTACCCATGTGTATCTCAAGTAGTCATCTACCAGAACAAGAGTGAACCTTTTTCCTCCAATGGCAGGCGGCTTGATTGGTCCGAATAGATCCATATGAAGTAGCTCGGCGATCCTATCTTTTCTTGTTGTGACGGTTTGATTCTTGAGTGATGCTCTGGTTCGCTTTCACATCTTGCACGCTCTGCAAACACCTTCTTCCTTCTTGAAACTGACTTGTGGTAGGCCTTCCACAAGCTTTAGTTTCATCAGGTGTCTGATCGATTTGAAATTTTGGTGGCTAAGTCTCTTATGCCATAGCCAGTTGAATCCTTCTTGCGATGAGCATGTTGCGACAAGGCACGTGTTTGACTTTCCACTCTCCTAATCTACATAGTAGAGACTCCCTTTCTTTACACCTTCAAGCACAGTCTCCTTGGAGTCTTTGTCATTGATCTAGCAATCTTCTTTGGGAAAAGTCACCTCATACCCAGATTGGATAAGCTAACTAACACTCAGCAGGTTGTAGTTGAGTTGGTGACTAAGGATACGTTATTGATGATGATTCCATTGCACTCTAAGCATCATTTGCCGATCACTCTTCCTTTTGAGTCATCTTCAAAACTAACTAGTGGTCCTCTTGACATCTTTAATTTTGAAAGGAGATTGATTTCACCAATCATATGAGCTGAACATCCACTGTCCAAAATCCATGCTCTTTTCTTCTTATTGAGCTGACCTTGGTGACCATGTACCTGGAAAATAAATAAGGTTAGACTAAAGGTACCCGTGTTTTTGCGGGTCCTGAAGGGTTAATCTTATGGATCTGTCCTTTAGGAAACCATACTTGTTTCACCTTAAATGTAGGTGTCACAACTTCTTCTCCCTTTCTCTTCCTCGTTAGATAATTGATACAATTTCTATGCATGTGAAACCTTGCCGGAAACTGAGTTTCTTGAAATTGGATTTCTAGGAACTGACTTCCTAGAAACTGACTTTCTTAAACCTAATTTTTGGTTGGGTTCTCGAAAACCTAGTTCGGAGTGTACAGTCTTCCTAGTCCTAAAGATTGAGAAAAGGTTGGACTCAGACCTCGTATAGGTGTTCTTCCTATACGGATAAGTTCTCTTCTCATGTGAGTTATGAATAGGGAACCTCGGATTTTTAGAATCCGGAAATGAAACTGATCTTCTATAAAGTTCAGTTTTAGCTGCTGAAGTGGGTTTCCTTGCATTAGGAACATTCTACTTCACCTACTTCCTAGGCATAATGGGCTTCATCTTAGATTTGTTTGACTTATAAGTCAAGACCTTTCTAAACTTGGGTACTTGAGCCAGTTTTAAAACTGTCTTTCCCCCTCTATCATAATTAGCCACTAAGGAGTCTTTGTCCATACTGACTACTCCTTTACCTAACAAGTTAACTTCTAAACTAGAATCCTTCATAAAGTGATGCTTTGAATTATTCTTAGTTTCAGAAGTAGATGCATGATTGCTCAAATTATTTTCTGAACAGCCTACTCCTGATTTATCAGATTGATCTCTTTGTAGTCTTAAGGCTTCTGAAGCTTTGTTAACACTAGAATAAAGTGAAAATATAAGCTTTTGGTCACTAGCAATTTTCAGTTTTTCAGATTCACATTCTTTAGAAAGTGATTTAAATGATTCAACTAAAGTAGAATGCTCTTCTTTAAGTTTGCCTAGCTCATCACTTACTGACTTCAATCCATGGATCTCCTCAGTCAATTATGAAATTTTAAGTTTCAGTGAAGCATTTTCACTGGCCAAAACATTTTTCAGTTCATAAAATTTTGAAAATTCTCTATTAAAAGCTTTGAGGGTAACATCTTCTGAATCTGAGCAATAAGATTCAGAGTCCTCATCAATACATGCTGTGGGAATAAAAACTTAGTTAGAGATGTGTACTAGAATTTGCGACTCAACTTCATTTTCTTCCTCTTCTCCAAGCTTGACAAGAAGCACCAAAAAGGCTTCCTCCACGGCCTCATAATCTAATGTGTAGTAGTCATCATCATTGTCTGAGATGTCTGCCACCTATGTTCTAGAAAGCATGGGCTTTGCAACTTCTCTGTTAGCTTTCTTCTCGAACACCCTCTTCAAGCGCTCTCTTTTCTCCTTAGAAACCAGTGGGAACTCATACTAGAGATGGTCTGGAGAGTTGCACTCAAATCATACTTTGGGAGGTCTTTTGCTGAATTTTAGTTCACTGGGTTGTGAACCTTCCTTATTGGCTTTGGATCTCTAAAGAAGTCTTATCAGCTTCCTCATCTGCTCCTCAAGCTCTTCTACTGAGCTCTCTTCCTCATTCTCCTTGTAGGAAGGTGTTGGTGCTGACTTTGTTGTAGACGCTTGTCCGGATGATCAGACAGCTTGGTAAGGCTTTTGAGGCCTTTCTTGAACTCTCTTTTTGCTAAAAATGCAGCATCTTCTTCTGGATGCGAGCTGACATTCCACACTGCTTCATTCCTGTTCGCCATTTATATATCCCATTCATGGGCTTGGAGCTAGGCGAACACGTCTTATATCGTCATCTTGGAGAGGTCCTTCTCCTTTAAGCTGGTGGCTTTGACGAACCAGTCCTTCTTTGGCAACTTGGAGAGAATCTTTGCATTCATATCCGCAATCTCATAAGTTCTCCCAATGTTTTTCAACTCACAGATAATAACATTGAATCTAACTTCCATTGATTTAATAATTTCACAAGGAAGCATTTGAAAAGATTCATACTTATCTACACAGTTTTGAAGCTTGTTTTGCTTTATCTGAGTTTTCTCATAGTTGAGAGTGCCAAGGAATTTCCACATCTTCTTTGCGTTTCTGTTTTTGACGGCTTCAACAACTAGTGACTTTGGTAAGGATTGAAGGATAAGCTCCATGGCCACTGAATCCAGCTGAAAACGAACTTTGTCATCGTTTATCCACTCTGCATAAGGCCTTTACACTATCTACTGACGTCTTGCTCCTCCGAGCTGAGTATTCATATTTGTGATCTTTAGTGGTCCGGTAGATAGAACCTCGACCATCTATTGGTGAACTTTCTTCGGCATTATCAACGAGCTTTTCTTCCATATCTTAAAGTTTTCTGATGAATACTTTGGAAGCTTTGAAATATGTGCCATCTCTGCGTACCTAAGCTTGAAAACACACAAAAAGAAATCAAGTGCAGAAAACAGAGATCCGGTCCTTAGTGACTCAACACAACCTTGGTATGTAAGAACCTCGGTGTGTTATACCACTTGATGGTGCCGAAATCAGAGTACAAATACGTGCAGCAGAAGGTTTGAATATGCAGCGGAAGCAATAATTAAAGCACTTGTACTTGTTCAAATAATCAAGGGATAGTCAATTTAGTGTGTAGAATACTTAAGATTAGTTCTATTCTTGTTAAGTCAATTTCACAACGTCAACACTTCAATACTTCGAAACTAAATAGAGCAGGTATATGAGTAAAGCAGTAAAGAACGCACAAAGTCTGGATAATTTACTAAGTAAGTACAAGCCTCTTTACGATCTATACATAGCTCGTCAGCGCTTCCGTCCTTCAGTCAACTGTGGCACTCGCCTAGGATCTCCTTGCGTACTTAGTCTTCAAATTGAAGTGAACACGACACCCTGCGGCCTTATTCCCGGTGGTTGGATATTTACTGTTCTTCCCAGAACTTAGGTTCTTAGCATACGCCCGTGAGAATCAGTATCCCAGACTAGGAACTGACTGCTATGAATATATCTTGGAAATATATATTCACCAAAGAAAAGCTTAAACCTTGAAGCTTCAGCCTCGTGCTAGGAGAAGATAACACGGAGTAATAACTTCAGTCAAAGACTCAAGTCTCGTGTTAAGAAACACGGAAACTCAGAGAGTTTGAATAGAGAGATGGCTTAGCAGAATGCCCTTTGTCATGTAAAGATTTTTAGAGTTCGAAGCTGTTTAAGGTTGAAGGGCAGACCTATTTATAGAGGATTTCCACCAGCATTTTCAATTTCTGCCAATTAGACACATAAATCCAGACATTAGACTCATGGAAAATGTTGTCCAATCATAGCCCATGCCATAGGTTTACTTCTTCTATGCTCTACTATGTTAGTGTACTATACACTAACTTTATGTCAGACTAAGTTTTAGTTCGAGGGATCCTTGTTTCGATAACCTCGTACTGACTTTCCCTTGGGCATGTATACACCTAAGTCTGACCGAGCTTCGATATCTTACGAATAGCTCGAGCGTTAAAGGTAGAGGCTCTTATAATGACTTCCAAAGGTCAGTATAGCTTAGCCATCATATTGACTTCCCATTGTCAGTACGATAGACCCTCATACGGACTGTCCACAGTCAGTAGGGAAAACGCTCTCATACTGATTACTCCTGATCAGTATGGAAAACCCTCATACTGACTTCTTCTAGTTAGTACGCGGAAGCCCTCATACTAACTTCTCCTAGTCAGTATGGAAAACCCTATAGTGAGTGCTCCAACTCAGTTTTGGTTAAGGCTATACTTGGTGGAAACCAAGTTTCAAGGCATGCAAGTTGTCAGTTCTCGAGCGTTCTCCTTTGCTCGGTCTTCATCCTATGTTCTATGACAACTCGATTGATCCTATACAAGAATTACAGTTTAGAACTCTAAAAACTGACAAGCTGACTAAAGTGAGTTTTGACATATCAAAACATTAAAAAATAGGAGGAAACCTAATCATAGGTTCCTAACTACTAAGCTCTGAACTGACTTCCATTTCTAATGTTGAAGATCGTTAAAACTAATTGAAAAATTCTAGGATCATTTATTGTATCTTGATGTGATAACTCTGAGCGGAAATATTACAAGGTTAAAGCTTGTTGAAGACCTTACTACAACAGGCCTAACAGGTGACATTCTGAGAGAGGAAAGATAAGACAAACACTCAGGCCTCACCATCATTTGATGTCTGGCAGACTCAGATGTTTGCTATGATGTAGAGGACCACCGGCAACGTGGATACTCTTTCTTCTTCTACAAAGGATCTGAACATGAGGATGATGACGATGGTTGCATATTCCACTTCCTTCCGGGCTAACTATGCTGCCAATCAGGTTGCTATGGCACAAAGGTTGGAGGAGATGGATGGTAAATTGATTTGGTTGCAGGGGGACATCCGAGAGCTACAGAGGAGAGTACATATTCCCTACCTCGCTTGTCGAGACTGGTCTCCACCATCCCGTGATGACTGATGTAGCTTATCTATCAGCATTTGTTTCAAACATAGTTACTTCGTGCTCAGTTTTGGGGGAATGGGATGGCTGTCCGTTATATTCTACCTCTTCTCTATTCATTTTATCTTTGTAGCTAAACTAGGATTTGAATATTTGAATTCAATTGGGTTGTACAAAGCTTGAGAATTATGGATGGTATGATTTGGATGATTATGATTTCTTGAATTGATGTCGTTTTCAATGTTGTATCCCTAAGATTGTTGATGTTTGGAATAATGAATGTGGAACTTTAGTGTTTTATCCTTTGGAAGTGTGTTGAATGGTTTGTGGATGAGATATGTGGAATATGGTGTTGCGAATATTGTACCCCTTTTGATCTTATACGTATTTATATTGGTTTGGGTGTATCAAAGCTAGATTATCTAGTCTATAGCAACTTAGAAATGTGTTGAAATCGTAAAATTTCTGTATAGGATGATTATGAACAAGTATTAATTGAGTTAGAAAGGATTGTTGAAGATTGCTGAAGGATTCAAAAAAGTTCTAGATGTTTGCTAGAAGACTCAAGAAAAGTACGAGAAGATTGCTGAAGGATTCACCAAACGTGCAAAGATTGCTAAGGATGCTAGTAAACAACGAAGTCTCGGAATGCTAGCAAACAAATGAAGATTGCTGAAGGAACTTAGCAAATAACCTAGATGTTGAAGGGATGAAGTAAACAGAATGCTAAATCTCAGCAAGGTTGTTGAGATCTCAACAGACAAATAGCGAACTCCGCAGAGTGTTCCGATAACATCTAGCAATCATCTAAATCCACTGAATCAAATGATCTTCGATTTTTAGAATTTAAGAAATCTCGTGAATCGAAAAGCTAATTCATCAATAGATAAAAATGGGATTTCTAGAATTTATTAAAAGATCCATTATGATAAGTCAGCTAAATAAGGAAAAAGCGAATCAAATGTCGAAGAGATCTGAAATGCCTCTGTGCTTTTCAGAAAAGAAAGGAAGGAGATTGGCAGTTCAACAAACAGTGTCTAACGGACTAAATAGATGGATTGGCAGAAAAGGAAAAAGTTCGCAAGTTCGACAATCACGCAAAATACTTATACATAATGTCGAATTTAAATCCGATCTAGAATCAATTGAGTCTTTGCAAAAGCTACCATGTTCATCACGTGACCCTAGAAGCTCACTTCTAAGGTTAATCTTGGAGTTCTTTCTGTTTAAGAAAGAACTCAGCAGCTATCTTGATCTGCAAGATTGACTATTACGGGCAACTGTCGTATAGTGGAGAATTTCAAGGAATAACTATAAAAATCCTAATCTAGCATTCAAGGAGGCTGCGAGGTGCGTCCTCACTCCAATAAGTGTTGAGAAGATTGACATCAAAGGTACTTGATGGTGCGCTGTGACCAGACGGACAAGCTGCTTACAGTTAGAGATCAAGCTTGATATGTTGTACTCAATCTTAGTGAATTCCATTCAGGACATTGTAGAGTGGACGTAGAACATTTGTTCGAACCACTATAACCTTTGTGTTATTATCTGTTTACTGTTTTATTGCTTACTTGTTGATTTATAACCCAACATTCTAAGTGTTGGTATATAATCTGAAACAAACCTAAGTGCCTCACAAGCTTAAACACATATTTTATAAGAACATGCTGAGTCGTGACCTAAGCAAGATAAGTGCAAGAACTTTAATATTCTGCTGCATTAACAAATACTCTGATCGGGGATGAACAAATGATTAGTTAGTTACTCGTGTTTAATAAGGTGGTGACTGAAGAAGGTGCAAATAATTAAGGCTAGGAGTAGCGGTTGTTCAAGTGGATGTTGATGGGTAACACTTTCCTTTTATCGCATACTCCACGCCATTCTTGTGCGATATATTAGTAGCTTAGTTTTGTGTTAGGTTTGCTTGTATTCATGCTTGTGTGTGCAAAGCTAATACTTAAGACTTAAAAATGATGAGCACCTGAAGCTCGCACTTTGCTTGAGCTTTTACGATAGGGCAGAATCATTGAGATTGAGGCATGTTAATGTTTAACTTTTGAATTGCTCTAATTTGTGCGTGTTAATAATTGAGACCAGGCAAATAAATTAATGAGCTTACATTTGTACATTCATTTATATATGGACTCTCTTCTTTTAGTTGATAAAATGCTAGGGATTATCTAATGTTGGTTGCTTTTATGTTTTGAAGGTCAAATCAAGCTCAAGTACGCTTTACTATATTTTGTGAGCATTTCGGATGATATTTAAAGAAGTAGCATGATTGTGCAATCAGGATTGCCGAGGTCTTGCCTTAAGCAAATATTGCATCTCAACTATTTCTTAATAAGACATTTTGTCCATGTTTTTACTGAAAAAGTAAAGTTACAAATTTTCCATGAAAGTCGATATTTGAAATCTACGGTTAAGGAATATATTATTTCCAAGATTGGCTAGATTTACACATGTCAATTAAGATAAACATAGATCCCCCTTTGATGAATGTTTTATTGTATTTTTAAAGGTATTTTATTCCATTAATTAGATTTTGATTTATTTCCTTAGTTAACTCTAGATTTTTTGGAATAAATAGGGAGATGAGATAGGAAATTTGGAAGACTTGGATAGCAAGAATTGCAGCAGAGTAGTCTAAGTATTTTTTTCAAGATATGCATGGATTGCTAAACATTTAATCTAGTTGAAGTTGTTCATCCAGGTTTTTGAATTATTTGAGTTTTGACTTCATTATCTTTTGTTTATCTCTGATTGTTGAATATTTATTTATCTGCAATATATATTACTATGTTTGAATTGGTATTTTCGGGCCTAGCTACATCTATCAATTTGAACAATTGTCTAGTTAGGATTAATGCATGTTGGGTGTATTTCATTTTAATATTTCTAGACGATGAAATGATGTTCTTCATGCTGGGCGATTAATTTTAAATTGGCATACAAATAACCTGATTGAAGAATTTATTTGTTCATATAAATCAAAGTGACGTTTCAATGCAATTGATGATTATTTCATAATTCTACGTGAATGATGAGAATCAAGGTGGTCAAAAATTGAAGAATTTAATTAAGTCATTTGGAATTAATTAAATTATTTAAGAAGTCCAAAATTGAAAATTTTAATAAAGTCATTTGGACTTAATTAAATTATTGAAGTTGAGATTTATGAGAGATAAAGATGTATCAAGATATTGTTGAAAAAAAAGAGAAGATTTGATTTGTCTTAGTATATCTTGGATATTTATTAGATTTGACTTTTAGCAATATTCGATTTCTAGATTTGTTAGGATTTGATTTGAATTCCTAGTTTAATTAGGATAAGATTTGATTTTCTCCCAATTAATAGGGCTTCATATTATTATTGTAATTCAATTTTCAGTTTAATAATATTCATGAATTTAATTCTCTATTTATCTGAAAGCTCAAGAATTTTAGTTGATTACCTTGAAATTCAAATGAACTTATTAATCTAACTTACAAATCCGGTTGTGGTGTCTTCTACGGTTCTGCATCATTAGTTCTTCAACTTTTTGTGGCGTATATGAGATTCCTCTTGAATACGTCATTTGAAGGATTGAATTAGGGTTGTTGGACTTCCATCCTATCATCGTGTTTCTGTTCGTGTTGTTTCAGCATAGTGTCAACTCTTGTAAGAGAATGCGAATCGACTTCAGCATGGCTAAAGGTGAGAAATTATCATCATAACCAATTCTCTCTATTTGAGTGAATCCCTTCCTCACCAACCATGTTTTAAAGGCGATGACCTTTCCATCAGATCCTCTCTTACACCTATAGACCAACTTGCAACCAATGGCTATACTGCCTTTAAGAAGGTCTGAATCGTACCCATCCATAGCATCTATAGATTCCATCACAGAATCCATGGACTTATCGCATCAACATCTTAAACTACCTCTCATAAGTTCAGGGATAATTCGTCTTAAGTTCTTTGAACTTGTCAAAGCATTCAGACTTGTAGCGCATCAAGTAAATGTATCCAGACCTTGATTAATCATCCGTGAAAGTCACAAAATACTCAATAACACCTCTTGCTTGAATGGACATAGGCCCACAGAAATAAGAATGAATCAGTTCCAACGTATCATTGGCTCTATTCCCCTTAGTCTTAAAAAGGCTTCGAAGTCATCTTACAGTCCAATTAGGATTTGTACACTGAGAATTGTTCAACTTGAAGAGACTCCAATGATCTACTACATATCAGTCTTTGGATCCTAGTCAGATTAACATGTCACGATCTTAGATGCCAAAGATATATTTGATTCAAAAGAGAAGAAAGTATTCTTTTAAAAATATTGTTACTAAAACTAACTTAATATCCATCAAAATCCAGTTTTGAAACCGAAATTAAATTCATTCAAAAATTTGGCCCATAAAACTTGGTATCCATCCAAAATGTCCTTTAAAACAACAACACTTTTAGAGAAAGATAAGTGCACATGTCTCTCTACAACAACCGCCACTCTTACACAATTCCCTAAGCTTATGATATTTTTACTTTCATTTAGTTATCTTGTCTACTCGAGGTCATGCAGAGTAAAACAAACATGATCAGTAGAACTAGTATCCACTATCTCAAAGGTAGTAGAACAAGCCACAAAACATGTTTGAACTACTATAGCAGAAGATATACCCGAGTTAACCTTCATTAAAAGGGGACAATTAGGTATGTGATGCCCAGACTAGTTGCTCTCTAGACACCACCAAAAAATGTCATATTACCAAAAAGTATTACTTATTTGCTCCCACTACTCTCATTGTTCTTTTTCTCTTCTTCCTTCTTCTTACTATCATTACACAAAAAAATGATGGTTTAAGATAAACTAGAGTCAATGATCTCTTACCCATGAGATCCTCCACTATAATCACGCTAGTAAGAAACTCAACAATAATGTACTATTTCTTACCCATAATCACTTTGAAGAGGAAGTAAACGTCAAGAGACCTCAAGTAGGTGTGTTGAGTACAAATATGTACTCTTTAGCAACCAGCACTATATCAAGATTTATAGAGAACAATCATAAAAAGATTAAACGACATGATGATAACTGAAGTAAATAAAATTCAAACACGTAAGCAATATTCAAATCACATTAATTAAAGCATAAAACATTGAAACCTTCAAAACCAATTTTTAATGCAACCTCCAGCAACCCAACAAATATATATGAAGCCATGGTGGGTGGACGCTTACACATATATCCATTGGCCAGACAAACTATTTATAATTCAAATATCACATCAACCTCTACTTTATGACGAATGGAATAAATAGTCGGACCATATTGCAGGCGATGTGAATTAAAACAGGGACTCCGTTGAGGATTTATATAGAAATTCACTTCTAAGTGATGACCACAATTTAACCAAAAAGAAAATCATTCACAATTTATGACCTTACCGCTAGGACTTTACATAACTTGCAAATAATCTCTAAAGGTTATCGTGAATTAAATCTTTACCAATGGATTGTGAATGACACATCCTCTAGGGTTGACTCCCAGGGTCCCGCGAGTGTCACTCACTCATTTAAGGATAAATTCATTTTAGAAGTCTTATCCAATGAACCAGTGAATGTCGTATCCTCTAGAGGGAGATGGATCACGCGAACAACACCCACCACCACACGAAAAATGGTATTAGAAGACGCGAATTCCGCATCTTCTATTACAAGATTCAGCGTCTTCTTAATTTTTTTCATTTTTAAAAACTTGTAATTATAATAATTCATAAATAACAACAATAACATTAATGGCAACAAATATATAAAATCCTCAATTTTTCTCACTAATAATTATAACAAAATGAAATATACACATGATTTTAGTACAAAAGTTAGGAATAATAATTCCTACAAAAATTAAGTGTTTGCTAACTAAAATTGAAGTCTTTATAGTCTATGCTAAATCTTGCAGCTCGATCAAAGTGTTTGATGGATATTGGTGACTACCACTGCCCCCTTTGACATTTTAGACGAACTGAAGCCGAGATGACATTAGAAAATTTATCAATAATGCAACATAGAAATATGAGATTGAGAAAGATAATCACATAAAACAGTAACTCAAACATTCCAACATACCTCAATCCAAATAAGTTTTGACAAAGTCACACCAATCCTTACAAACTTCATCAATTTCACTACGACGATGCATTTGTTTATTAAACTTTTAAAAATAGAAGCACAAAGACAATAAATAGTTGCAAGTAATGAATACGTTAATAATAGGTTAGAGTTGTAATCAAATTACCATATATGTCAACGGAAGAGAATCATGAATGTCGTCTATGATATCTTTCATATAATGCATGACAAAATAGCCACACTGCTTTTCATCGGGCTGTTGTGGACACTGTATGATCATCATTTTAGAAACAGTTAATGCTTTAATATAAAATTTTAACTACTCAAGTAAGACACATTTACCATGACGACTTCCCAGTCAAACTTTGTCCCTCTTCTTCGTATCGAAGCTTTGAATAATTTCATAGCCCTACATTATAATAAAATAAAAAAGTGAAAACAAATTTTTTCTATATACTTCGTTAATTAAAATGTAAAATTACGTGTCAATTATATCATTGCACTCAGCATAATGAATTTGGTTATCCAGAGGATCCAAAACATACACCTTATCACCATATGCATCAATCACCAGAAGGATCCAATGATAACTAGTTTTAAAGTCAAAAAATGATGATTGAATTTTAGCAACACTAATAAACATAAACATTGTTAAGCAATTAAAACAATTATATTCACATACCCGACGTTGCATGGCAAAAAAAAAACAAGTTGATTCGGTAATGTTCCAATCAACTTTTGTCCCACAAGATTGGCCTTTTCTACCAATTTATGGTTGGTTGAGACAGCATATGGATCAACAAATCCAATATTTTTTAGAAGGTTCGTGTTCACACACACCTTATACAAGTGTGTGCATATTCTCGCATTGATCAAGTGACATTAAAACAAAATTTAATATACTGATACAACAAAAAATAAAATAGTTAACATAAAACTTACAATATATAAACCGATATGCATCCTACTCCGAAAGGCTCAAGATAACAGAAATTGTGGATGCCGTCAAATAAAATAAACATATTTTTATCCTTTTGACCAAAGAAATCCCCATCAACTGGTACCTGGATTCTGCTGTCATTGCCAATAGCATGTTTCGCAGCCACATGCAACAACCTCAGTGACGGCAGTATATCCTGGGCCTTCAACTTCACTGACTTCTTTGGATATTCTTGTTTCTTTACCAATTTCATCATCAAATTAATTAGTTGATACTTGAAAATTTAATAAGTATAAGTATTAGCTATAATACTTAATTTTTTTATATATTCCTTTTTTGGAATAAGTTTGATTTCATCTTTGTCAAGAGAAACAACATCTTTCTTCACTGAGCAACTGCCCTTCTCATCCTACGAAGCCCCTCTATTTAACAACGTTTCCATCTGATCCATGCATGTTTTCATCGTGGTAATCTCTTATCTCAATGATGTAAACAAAATAAACAGCTTAAGCTATAATTTATTTAACTCAAAAACTTGAAACGCGATATAGCTACGCTAAACAAACATCTTGACAAGGCTAAAGAACGGCAGGATCAGTTAAAGGTATGTGTGGCCTACTTGAAATATACATAGCGAAATGATTCATTAACAATGTCTAACCATCACCCTGTCTCATACTCTGCTTAATCTTAAACTTAAATAATTTAACTCTGATACTCTTCAAGGCTCTACTGAAGTGAGAGGAGGAGGAGAAACTTAAAGTTAGAAAACAAATCAATTCCTTAAGGAGGAAACGAGAAGAAGAAGAAGAAGAAGAACAAGCGGTGAGAAAAGTACAGAAGGACAAGGTAAAGAAAGCAGTAGAGAAAGAGATGCGGAAATGTGAGGGGGACATCAAGAACCTGAAGAAGATGATCGCAGAATTAAGACCAGAGTCAAATAAATTAAAGATAGCAGCTCCTAATATGGCAAAGGGAATGTGAAAGCAGGGGTTGAATCAGTAGATCAGGGGTTGGATGTGAAAGCAGGAAGGGGATGCATAATGTGCATGACAGATGAGATCTTAGTGCTATTCATCCCATGCGGGCATCAGGTTCTATGCAGTCAATGCAATGTGCTCCATGAAAAGCAAGGGATAAATGACTGCCCTTCTTGCATGATACACATCCAAAGGCGCCTAAACCACGAATAAAAACTTATTCTACACTGGCATGGTTGTCCTGTTGCATTCTACACTAACTCACCTACATCGAACATGCAGTAGTACCAAATATCATCTCACCTCCATCACTCTCTAATGCTTGTTTGACAATCTACAAAATTTCTTGCACAAATATCTCTACATAAATTGCTTGCACAATTTTTTCACTATTTGTTTATTTTGTCCTCCGACTGAAAATTCACTAAACGATTGAATACAAGGTCAAGCGTGATCTCTAAAGTTAAGCAACTCCTCCATCTGGTCAGCGCATACCTTCAAGCACCTCGGACTTCAATCTCCACGTCGTCGCTCCGTAGAGTGAGGACGAACCTCCCTTCTCCTTGGATGTCGACTGTTGCGAGTTTTATAGTTCTTCCAAGAACCTATCCTTGTGTTGGTAATTGTCCGTAATAATAACGCTTGCACAACAAGGTGACTGAAAGATTCTTTATAGGAATAGAGAGAATCCCAAAATTAACCATAGAAGTTCAACTTCAGAGGTCTCGACCTTCATGTATGATAGCTTGTGAAAAAGCTTCAAGCATGTACTAGCTCGGATATGTTCGCGTGAGGTAGAGAGTGTTTGAGTCTACTATTATTTTCTCTGTGAATAGAATTTTGCAAATCTTTTAATCATTTTTGGATGACACCTATTTATAGGTGAAGATTCAAAAGACTGTTTGAATCTTATCCATTTGACTCGAAGGGATTCCTCACCAATCTCTGTTCTTCCTTTTTCTGTAGCACACAGGGACTCTTCAAGTATCCCTTGTCTTTGATTGGCGTAGCTCTTATTTGTAGCCGTCTTTGTCAGAACGGATCTTTTAGTTTGAACTTGAAACCTCCATTGTGTGTGTTTATTGTTAAATCCTCTGATTCGTCAGGTTTTCTTGTGATCCGGATCCTTTTGATTTACGACTTCTATTATTTTCTTGATTGTTATTGAGTGTTTGCTGGCGATTGGCATTCAGCTGACATCCCAGCAGGCTTACTAAGATCTGGCAACATGCTGACGTTGCTTCTTCAGCATTCTCTTGAGTGCGTTCAGGACTCCTTCGTGTTTGCTAGCTTTTACAGGCTTCTTCGGGAACTCCAGCAATCATCAAGTCTGTTGATTCCTTCAGTATTCTTGATTCTTCTCTTCTAGTTCTATTACAGTTTCAGTATATATGACCTATACTGGACTTTTACATTTTGACTTGATACTAAGTTGCTAGAAGCTTGATCGGCTTGAGCTTTGATGCACTAAAACATAATAAACATACATTATAACTAAGGGGTTTTGAGATTTCTAACAATATTCCTAACAATTTTCCCCTTTTTGGTATGATCAAAACTTCAATCATGAGCTTTAATACTAACTGATCATGGGAAAGCTAATTACTAAGATTACAAGATTTTCCTATCTAATCTATTCTCAGCATCTCAACTCCCTTAGACTCAGTATGGTTCCTAAATGTTCCCCCTCAAAATATCAATGGTATTTCTCGATTATATTTTTTTCTTCAAGTAAATGGCTTCTAAATCATTTATCAGACAAGCATATAACACATTCACACACACTATATCAAGCAATCATACAGGATCATATCACACACATCATCATTCCACGCAGTTTGTTGATTACACTATTTGTGTAATTTTAACTAGTTCAATTAGATCAGCGCTGGACAATAAGATGTTGTCTTCAACCTGGGTTAGTTTCCATTAAGTGTATCATGCCATCAAGTGCAGGAAACACATACCCAAATAAAAAAATATTCTATTTTTCGGCTAGAAGACTTATAAGATTTAGAGAGATTACTTCTTCATCGTCGAGGAATCTGAATCATCAACATTTCTGGCAGCTGAAGAACCGACGGTGGTCTTCTTGACATTCTTGAGAGTCTCGAGTGTTACCTTCATGAAGTTGTCCACTAAGGTCTCTCTTTCTTTTTGTCTGATTCTCTTCTTCTCTTCAATTCTTCTTCGTTCTTCTCTCTCTTCTTCTTCTTGTTTCCCTCTCAAGTCTTCTTCTTATTTTCATCTTGCTTTGAGGCGTCGGAGCCTGTCTTCTTGTTCCTTTAGTCTCTCTGCCTCCTCTATTAACCTCTTCTCTTCTCCCTCTTTGATCGCAACAACAAGACCTGTGGAGAAGTTCTCAAACTTGTCTTGCAGAGTAGTGTGCAATTCTTCTATTGCATCGATCACCTGATTTTTTACTTCTATTTGCACAATCGGCACAATGTGCTCTCCAATGCTCCTTCTTACCATGGTCTGTATGAATTGCTGGAGGTCCTTCTCATAAGGGCTGGAGCTCAAGGGCTCAATTGTCATGACTTGGGGTTCCTCCAATAGAAGAATCTGATTCTGGGCAGTAGGCATGATTGTAGTGGTGGCTAGTGTTTAAGACGAGGTGGAAGGTAGATCAACATTGATTGTTGTGGCAGGTTCAGTCTCCCTAACTCTTTCTTCTACAATAGTGATAGGAGAAGGAGGCCTTACGCTATCCATCCTTAATGACTTTTTTGCCAGTTGAGTAAGGATGCGCTCCTTGAACTCCAACATCTTCCTTCGATCCTCTTCTCTCTTTCGTGTGGCTTCTTGTTCTGCTAACTTAGTTTTCAACTCAGCAGCTACGACCATCTGTCTTCTTGTGGCTGGGGATTTGAAGTGCTGAGTGAATGGTGGAGAATCTTCAGCAGCATACTCAGATGGTGGCAATGAACGATCTCTTGTGAGCGCTCTGTGTGCCTTAATCTTCTGTAGTCTAGCTATATCCTGCTTCTCCGTAGTTGAGACCCATCCTGGCCATCATAATTGTGCGGTCTTCATAGTGCAGTTCGTGAGTAACATAGTCGAAAAACCTCCACCGCTGGAAGTCTATTCTCATCCATTCAAAATTAGAAGACTCGCCCAATAATTCCGCAGGATATGTGTTCTCAACCTCGGCAGCAACTTGAGCTTCAATAAATACACATATATCTTTTGCCAATGAGATGAGATCATCATTCTTCTCATCTCTCACGGTGAGAGGAGGACACCATATAGCAATCCTCTTTCCTTTGAATTTCCTGTCAGGCAGTGCTTCCATGGACACTCTATATGTTTCACCTTGAAACATGGATTCACCATCTGCAAGCAGCACACTCCCTTTGGTAGTCCCAGTGTTTCCTGCGTTCTCTTCATCATTAGAACTAGGGATGTCACAGAATGATATACCTAACACTTCGGGAGAGGTAGGAATTGGAATGCGTCTCTGCCAGAATTATTCAATTGTGCTTTTAAGCAAACAGGTAGTATCTGCTTCAGAATTCCATCTTGGAACGGTAGATTGATCTCTTCCCAATGCGCGTAGATACTGCTCATTTCGTGCTAGCACACTTGCAGTGAGATTGGCTTGCAATCTTGCTCGGGCATCATCATCCAAGGAGGTAGTAGCTTCTTCGTCAATTGGTGTCTCTTCAGCAATACTCTCATCTGCCTCCATCTTCTCTGTTGTAGTGATGGCTTGCTGAGCACCTACTTATATGTCTGCCTCGGGGTTCATTGTACCCTCAACTTTCATCATTTCAATGTCAGCATTCTCCTCATCAGCTGCCTTGTCTTCCTTTTCAGCAACCAGAATTTGGTTTCGTTCCTTCACCAAATCGTATTCTGCCAAAATCGTAACAACTTGGCTTTCTCCTTGCGCAGCCAAATGTTCCTCCTTAGTTCCTCTTTCAACTACAGAACTTCTTCCTCCTTGTGCCCCAGTCTGTGACAATACTTTTCAACATTGACCTCAGCACTTACACTTCACCCTTGAATGGTGGTGGGCTGTATGGTCAAGGTAGCAGAGGTTCTTTCCCCTTGCGCAGGAGTCTGTGTCTTCCTCGATTCATTAAGTGCTTCTTTCCTCAGCCATTTTTCAAATTCTGCATCGAACATGGTATCTGGATTCACATTCTTTTCTGCAACATCTTTAACCTTGGTTTTTCCTTTTGCAGTTTGTGCCTTCCTGACATCCATTTTGGTGATGCGTCCAGATTTCTCACCAGCTTCAATCTTGGGGTTGCGCTCGGCATAGCTAGCCATGACTTGCTCATACTGAGCATCCCTTTTCTTAAGATTCATCTACAGCTTGGCTTTATCAAATTCCTTCTATTCGCGTGTCCTTTTCAGCGCTTTCTCTTGTCGTTTCTTCCTCTGCGACTCCTCCTCATTAGAGAATTCAAGCTTTCTCTTTGCATCCTTGGTGGTTAGCTCAATGGGCTTTGCCTCACTCTCCTTCATGATGTCAGGGACTGGTAGAAACGTGTCTACCACTGGCACTGTGACCTTTACGGTTGTTACTTGAAAGTGGTCATGCTTTCCCTTCTTCTTGACTTGCACCTCATCACCTGTTGATTTGCTCCTTTTCTGCCGAAGGCTTCTCTGCATGCACCTATTCTTTGCAATAGTTGGCGCAGGGGGTTGACTGGATTCCAACTGTGTGATGTTGATAACTGTAAAATACAGCAGCAAATAAATTTATAATAACCCGAAGGCTAGTCGAACCCACAGGGATAGTGCGACAAAATCATCTCATGTACTGGCATAGTTTATCTATTCTTTGTTTGAGCAAATCCAAATTTGAATAGGGTTTTTGTTTTGAAAAACAGAAATAACTTTTGGAATAAAATTTAATAATAAAAAGCACAGATTCTAGGGAAATCAACCAATCCAATCCAACATGTATAAACAATCAATCCAAACCCAAAATAATCATTAAGGTGGGAAATCTGATAAATTGGAATTAATTCCTTTGTTGGGCAATTAAAACCTAGATTACTAGAAAGTGAATTTTACCTCTCGGCCTCAATAACACAAACCAGTCAATCTCAATAAAGATACAGATTTGAAAACCCTACAACTAATTCTTCTTTTTGAGACAGAAAACAGTTGTATCAAAATTCTATTTTCCCATTATTAATTATCTCCTCTCGGTCTCAAATTAATAACTATAAACCTAATCCAATTTTCATCTCTCGATCCTTCAATTGAAAATAGATTTTAAAATCAAAAGCATAGAATTTGAACCAATTAATTAGGGTTTAGATTTAATTGAATTAACACATGCTAAAGAGGATGGAGAAAACCCTAGAACCTGTTAAGGGTTCTAGCCTAACATAATTGAAACAAACATTGCAAAAGATGTAAAGAAACTTACTTGAATCATTAAAGAAATAGGAATCTTGAAGTACTTGAATCCAATTGCAACAATAAAATAAAGAGTACTAGGAATTAAAGAGTTTAATGCTGAAAATAAAATAAAGGAGTGCTGAAAACTAAAGGTAAAGAGGAATGAATTTTCGAGCCTAATAAGTCATATTTATAGGGGGAGAAAGTATATCTTCAAAAGGTAATGATTTGGGAAGGAAAAATCTCCAAACTGGGCCAAAACTGCCTTTCCGGTGCGCATGTCGACCGACACAAATCCTGTCGGTCGACAGGATTCCATTTCGGTCGACACAAATTGTGTCGCTCGACACAGAAACATTCCTCTGCGCAGTCTCACGGTTTTGGCCATAACTTTTGCTCCCGAACTCCGATTGACCCGATTCCAGTTGCGTTGGAAAGCTAACTCAAAGATCTTTCCATCCATGTGCTCCATTAGCTCAGATTCCATCTGTGGAAGAAGTCGTGACTGTTCCTTTGAACATCTGCTGCTTTCGGTACGGGTTTCCATTGAATTTGGCCTAAAACCTGCAAAATATTACCATGACAAGCATAATATCCCCTATAAACACTTCATGCTCAATTATTAACTAAAAACTTAAGTAAATGCAATAAAACAATAAGAAAACAACGTGATAAGTGAGGCAAAATACGAGCTTATCAGATGTCGACTAAGCTTTCATATTCTTTAAACAGAGTATCTTGTTCTCATTTCCTCCTTTCTTCCTCAATCTCCTCTGTAGTGAGTGGAATCGCAGTTGGCAGGGTAACATGTCCTTGGTAGGGGTCTTCTTCATCAGAAACTGGTTCTTCGGTGTTGACATTGCTCTTTCCTTTTGGAATCAGTGGTTCCTTGTAATTCTTCGGTGGTTGCTATTTCTTGGTTGGTGGTATGTAGTCGGAATGCACCAAATCTTCACCATGACAACGCTTACCCTCTGGTATGATTCCTTCAAGAAATGACTGATCTTGAGCCCGAATCCCACATCCTGGGTTAACGTATGGTCTGTCTTGATAATCTTGTTCTTATATACATGCGCTTGCCACTTGGTGTAGATGAACAATGCCCAATTTCCTCGGACTTGATCTTCAATCGCCATCATAACAACAAACTTCTTCTCACTGAGTTCTGAAAGTGAATCAACCTCGCCTATGAGCATCCTTATCACAATATGTGCTAGGCTTTTCATTGGTTCTTCTAGTGATCTCAAGGGTGCGACCACCTTCCATGGGTCTTTGAAGGTGTCAGTTTTCCACCTTAGCCATCGCTTCTGCAACTCGGCTTCTTCATTAACCTTGTAGTTGGCTATGTCCTCTCTGTCTGCTCGTAGTCCGTACTTATGTGATAATACGTCTGGGCTCAAAATGATCTTCATGCCCAAAACACTTTTAGTGAAAAACTTTTCACTTCATAAACTACTGCGCGAGCGAAGAATTTTGCAACTATGTGCGGCCGGAATTTTAGAGGTTCTGCAAAAAGATGCTTCAAAAGATTTTTGCGGTCGAGTTTGCCTATGAGATGGTCGCAGTAGTGCTTCTTGAACAATGGTTCATCGAGTATCTTGTCTATCTTCACTTAAGCCTCCCTCTTCTATTTGTAAGTGAGTTCACCAGGCGCCTTACCATGACTAATGGCATCCAAGCGATAGTACGATATTGACTCATCAATTTGTTGTTTCATGAAAATTCCTGTGAACATGGGTTGGAATTTTTCAGGTTCTCCGGGTCTTGTAGGTCTTCCAGATGATTCTACGGGGGAATTGGCCTGGTTGGAGGAGTCTGCCATTGATGATTCTTCTGAAAACTCAAAAAAATGTGGAGTAGAAAAAAATTTCAAAATGAGAAGTATAGGGAGTACTAAGGTTTAGAATTTCCAAACCAAACTTCCTTCATACGATCCCTTGTAGCCGGCTTCACTGTGAGCGGTTGGATTTCTTCTTCTAATCAGGATAAATCAACGGTTGGCCAGTTGGTGACGGTTTGCCTTACAACCCACAATGTTGGAAACTTGTGTGTGGCTGATGTGTCCGATGTGTATTCATCGCCGCCCTGTGCTGGAGTCGCCTTTTTAATTAATGTGGACTATGGTTCTTCTCCATCATTTAGATAATCCCGCCTTTTAAGATATTTGAAGTGATTGTCTCTTCTTTGTTTGCTGGTCAACATGCAGAATAGCATTTGCTGAGAGTAGTACATCCAGCAATATGAAAGGCCTATGTTGAGAGCTTGGACTCAGCATACGATTATCTGATATACCCCTTAATTTCCAAATACTTTAGATCACATAGTTTGTTGAGAGCTTGGACTCAGCATTCCATTATTTGATCTTCTGTGATCTTAGCATTCGTTGGACCTTCTGTGTTTATTTGCTTAGAGCTTGGGCTCATCATTCCACTTGTTCTTTGAAGGTCTTTTTATTCTGTAGACAATGGGCATCTGCTGAGAGCTTGGACTCAGCAGCCAATAAGAGTATGCTAAGATAATTTACTTAGCTGTCTACAGATATCTGCTGAGAGCTGGGACTCAGCAGCCTTCGGGGTTCTACCAAGAGCTTGGACTTAGGAAACAGAATTGACTTTTAATAAAGTTTTGATCCTTGATGGAACAAAGAGTAGTCTTTACTGAGAGCTTGGATTCAGTAAACTTCCATCCAATCTTTTTTGCTATCGCCGAATATAGCAATCGATATAATATTGCTGAGAGCATGGACTCAGCACTCACCGGATATCTGCTAAAAGCTTGGATTCAGCAGTACTTCTATACTCTTTTGATGTCTTGAGTCTTTTAAGTTCAAGTGTCTATAATGAGAGCTCAGACTCAGTAATCGTCAGGAATTTGCTGAGAGTTTGGACTTAGCATTCAGTAGAGAGTGGTTTGTCTGAAAAATATTCATATCAACCATCAACCACTCTTCTTCCTACTTAATGTTGGGGAGACCTTTAGGAAATTCCTATTTTCTGATTTTCCTTCAGGTTTTTGAATCTTTTACCAGGAAAATCATAAGAACTGTAGATAAAATTCTAAGTACACAAGGAGTGTATTGATTTAGCATTTTGATTTAGGCAGTTATATTGTTTGAGACAATAGAGTATTGTCATCAAAACGAGCATTTTATTGATATCATTGATTTACAAGAGTTACACTTCGCAAAGTATAATGCTACAAGTTTACAATGATCAATTTGTCTCCAGACTGCTTCAAATAACGCTTTTGCTAGATCTGCTCCTTCTGGGTCTTTTCCCCGAGCTCATTCCTGCAACTCACCCCACTTGCGCAGCAATGTCTTGTTGGCTAAGAGATGTCCACAAACAATTTGTCATTTTCCTTCTGCCTTACGGACATCTCATCATTTTCCAGCATGTGGACAATCTGGCTGCCTTTGAAAGGAAGTCTGACGCTAGCAGATCTCACCATTTTCTCAGGTCAGTGCCCTTTGTCCGCATACTTCAAATCTTCTAGCTCCAAGTGCTATACAAATCTCAATACATAAAGTATGGTGAGTGTCACCAGCAGCATTCGCGAGCTTTTCTTTGCTCTTTAGATGGCAAGTAGATGATTCGAGTTGCATCTACTCCATCTAAAAGCGTTTCCTCCACCTCTTCTTCTTCTCCACGGATGACTTTTGAAACCCTGGAAGAAGAGATGGAAAGAAATTGAATAGACTCCTTTGCGTGCACTACTTTGTATAGCGTAGAAGAGCTACGCAATTCATGTGACTAAGGATGATCCATCCTCAGACCCACATGACAAGCTTATATATCTCCAAAGATATTGTTGTCATGGCCTGACGGAATGGACCTATTATCTCCTTTCGGTTCTAATATAAGTAAACCCATCGTCAAAGGTGAACCGAGAATTGAGAGAATATTCTAAGATATGATCTCTGTAAAGATTACAGTTCTTCCTCTCAATTTGGATACTTCCAAGTCACGTTGCTCGAACCCATTTTGAAGGTATTTTGGTAAAATGGTAAAAGAAGACATTTCTTGTTTTCTCGAGCTACAAGATTCAATCGAAGAAAATGATAGGCATAGGATGATTCTAGGTTTTAGAGGTTTTGGATATGGATTTCCTAAGCAAACTAACCTCCCCTTAGATACACGTGCCAGCCTTAGAGATTTGTTTAACCAATCACTTCATATGCCTTGGGTACCAACAATTTTGGTAAGACTTTCCATGTGGCCATTCGAGACTCTATCTTCAGAACTGGATTGTCTCGAACCTTGAAGGAAATCTTCGGTAATGATGGCAAATTTCAATCGTCGCTTCGTCATTGATGATGATCTTACTTGATATGTCGGTTGAGTATGCCGATATTTATTCCCTTATTTGATCAATTTCCCAAAATTGATTTAGCAGTTATTGATTCAGCAGTCATCTTCATATGCTAAAGCTGGGACTCAGCATTCTTCTTACTAAGTCTGCTGGAACCAATATTCTTCAATATCTGATCATCAAGATTGTTGAGAGCTGGGACTCAGCAATCGTGCTTAAACTCTTTGTATTTTTCAGAAGAGCGTGAGTCTTTTTTCTTAACATGGTCTCGAATAAAGTGATGTCTGATATCAATGTGCTTCGTCCTAGAATGATGTACTGGATTCTTTGTAATGCACATTGCACTGTTGTTGTCACAGTATATAGGAATACAATCGGTGTTGACTTCATAGTCTTGAAGTTGTTGTTTGATCCACAACACTTGTGTACAGCAACTTGCAGCAGCCACATATTCAGCTTCTGTTGTGAATGTTGCTACGGAGTGTTGGTTTTTGTTGAACCAGCCTATCAGCTTATGACCAAGGAATTGGCATGTCCCATTCGTACTTTTTTTATCAATCCGGCATCCTCCAAAGTTTGAGTCTGAATATCCAACAAGTGTGAGATCGTCTTCTCTGGGTTACCAAATTCCTAAGGATTTCGTTCCTTTCAAATATCTGACAATTCTTCTTGCATACTCCATGTGCGACTTCTTTAGATTTGCTTGATATCTAGCACATACGCCTACAACATACGAAATGTCTGGCCTGATGGCCGTCAGATATAAAAGAGAACCAATAATACCTCTATATGTTGTGGGATCCACTAATTAACCATATTCATCCATTTATATTTGGCATGCTGTACTCATGGGAATCTGTAGTGTCTTAATCTTTTCTGGGCAAAATTTGCTGATGAGATCTTTTGTATACTTCTTCTGGTGAATCAAGATCCCGTCACTTGATTGCTGAACTTGCAGACCTTAGAAATATGACATATTTCCCATCATACTCATCTGGAAGTTAGTCTGCATATGTCTGGCAAACTTTTCACATAGATTTAGATTTCTTGATCCAAATATGATATCATCCACATAGATTTGGACGATTAATATATCATCAGCATCTTTCATCAAGAAGAGTGTCATATCGATCTTCTCTTTCCTGAATCCATTCTTCAGTAGAAACTGTGATAACGTCTCGTACCAAGCTCTTGGGCTTGCTTCAGACCATATAGAGCTTTCCTCAATCTGCACACCTTGTTTCCGCGTTCAAATCCTGGAGGTTGCTCAACATAGACTTCCTCCTTTAATTCACCATTCAGGAATGCACTCTTAACATCCATCTGAAAGGCAGTAAAACCATAGTGAGCAACATATTCTAGGAATAACCTGATTGCTTCCAACGGAGCTACTGGAACAAACGTTTCATCGTAGTCTATTCCTTCGCACTGCGCATATCCTTTGGCAATGAGACTTGCTTTGTTACGGACGACGAGTCCAGTTTCTTTGCGTTTGTTCTTGAATACCCATTTGGTTCCTATCACTGACTGATGTGTCGGTCGATCGACGAGTTCCCATACGTGATTATGAGTGAACTCTGACAGTTCTTCCTGCATGGCATTGATCCAATTAGCTGCTTTAAGTGCGTCTGCTACTTTGGTAGGCTCCTCTTGAGATATAAATCAGGCTAACATGGAGCTGTGTTTGGTTTGGATTGGATATGTAAGATCGCCTAGTAATGCTTCAATAGGATGATCTCTGAGTAGCCAATTCGGTCTTTGTAGTTCCTCAACTGGAATGGCTAGACAACTAGGCATTCTAATATGACTTTCGGAAGTAAGAACGTCAACAAACTTTAGATTGTTCAAGCTATCTGCTACGGTTGTCAGGTTGATTTCTGCTGAAGGATTATCTTCTGGCATCTCGTCTGCTGAATTTGAATTTGCTGGTGTAGTATTTATGTCTTCATCAGTCTACTCCTTGTTAAATTCTGCAACGTTGTCTTCATTTATTCTCTCGATAATTTGGGGATTCTTATTAACATCTTCATTTTGCTGATTGACTTCTCCTTCTTGAATTCTCCCTTGAGACATGAGTTCCTTGAGAGAATTTAGGGCGGCCTCAGCATTACCAGTTGCATCACTGGTCGTCTTGACTATTTGCTGATAAGTCAATATCTACAATGGAGATGATAATCATTCATTAACCTAGTCGGATTGATCGGTTCAGCTTTGGAAGTATTCGAGCATGAAAGTCCATTTACATTATTGGTTTCATGAATCACATCTTTCTGTCTTCTCATGATCCTGCGCACTAAAGTTGCTTCATAAAAAATAACATTGCATGTTATTTCCACAAGCTTCGTTTTCATGTTAGGTACTCTATATCCCTTGTTCGCACGACCTCCTTGAGTGTCCTGTTCCTTCTTTATGCTAGACCGTTCTGCTGTGGATTTCTTGCAGTGGACCTTTCATGTCCTATCCTAGCATCGGCGCAAAAATCCATTAATGCTCCATTACAGAATTCATTACCATTGTCAGATCTTATCTTTTTCACTGTGAGCTCTTTGTCATTCGGTACCCAAAGTATAAGCTCTGGCAGGATTGTCTTTAATTCATCCTTACTCTTGAGTAGTCTCACCCACATGTACCTGGAATAGTGATTAACAACAACTAAAGTATAGTGTTTATTACCTACAGTGGGTGGAGTTACAGGGCCGAATAAATCCATGTGCAATAGCTCAAGGATTCTGTTTGAGGTGACCTTTTCCGAGTTGGATCTAAAGGACGTCTTGACTTGTTTTCCTTGTTGATAGGCTCTGCATATTCCTTCCTTCTTGAAGGTCTCTTTGGGTAGTTCTGTAACAATGTTATTTTTGGCAATATAATTGATAGTTTTAAAGTTTAGATGCGTTATCTTTTTGTGCCATAGCCAGTTTGTGTCTTCCTTTCTGAATGCTATATATCATGATGCTTGCTGACCACTTTCCCAATCAACAACATAGAGTCCTCCTTTCCTGATTCCTCTAAGCTTTACTTCTCCCGTGGTCGTATTTGCAATCTTACAATCTGTATCATAGAAAGAAACAATATAACCATTTTCACTTAGCTGGCTGATGCTCAGTAGGTTGTGCTTGAGACTATCGACGAGGGCAACATTAATGATGCACATGCCATTTTGCTCAGTGCACCCTCTCTGGATTACTCTAGCTTTCGAATTGTTACCGAACGAGACTGAAGGTTCTCTGATCTTCTGAAGTTCTGTGAAGATATCTTCATCTCTTGTCATGTGACCTAAGTATCCACTTTCTAGGATCCATTCTTTTAATTTTCTTGAGGTTCTTCTTCCTGGACCGTGTTCGTACAAAACAAAGAAGTTATATTTTTGGTACTCGATCAATTACGGGTCATGCAGGATTAGTTCTCTGGATCATTCCTTTGGGAATCTAGACATTCATGATTTTGACATTTCATTTGTCATCACGTTTTACTACCCTTCCATTCCTACTGGAGTAATACATTGAATCAACAGAGGAATGTGCAGTAGTGTGCTGAGCCTACATAGTCTTTTGAAAGTATGGTGGTTTAGACTCTGGCCTCAAGTAGGAGTTCTTTCTACTTGGTGTTTATGCTGGCTTCCTTGCACTCTCAGCAAATTGCATAAGCTTGCTAGGATTTGTATTAACCTTCCTTGCAGATGGAACAGTCTGCTGGGTTGCATACTTTGACTTTACTGGCCTTTTCTCAGCTGACAAGTAATTTAGTATTTGCCGAGCAGTCAACTGAGGGACGTTAGTTTGCCAACATTTCTGCTGAGCAAATGTAGCTAACTTAGAGTTTTCCCTCTTGTCTTTCCTAGCAGGTTTCTGAATTTTCCCAGTTCTTGGGATAAAAACAATTTTCTTTGATTTCGAACATATGTTCTATGTCCACTCTTTAGTCCTTCGACTGAAAATTCACTAAACGATTGAATACATAGTCAGGCCTGATCTCTAACATATAGCAGCTCCTCCATCTGGTCAGCGCGCACCTTCAAGCACCTCGGTCTTCAATCATCACCTCGTCGCTCCGTAGAGTTAGGACAAAACTCCTTTCTCCTTGGACGTTGACTGTTGGGAGTTTTATAGTTCTTCTCAGAACCTATCCTTGTGTTGGCAATTGCGTGTAATAATCACGCTTGCACAGCAAGGTGACTGCTAGATTCTTTCTAGGAATAGAGAGAATCCCTAAATTAACCTTAGAAGTTAAACTTCAGAGGTCTCGAGCTTCAAGTATGATAGCTTGTGAAAAAGCTTCAATAACGTACTAGCTCGGATGAGTTCACGTGAGGTAGAGAGTGTTTGAGTCTACTCTTAATTTTTCTGTGAATGGAATTTTGCGAACCTTTGAATCATTTATGGATGAAACCTATTTATAGGTGAAGATTCAAATGGTTGTTTGAATCTTATCCGTTAGATTCAAATGGATTACTCTCCAATCTTTGTTCTTCCTTATTTTGTAGCGCACAAAGAATCTTCAAGTCTCCCTTGTCTCCGATTGGCGTAGGTCCTATTTTTAACTGTCTTTGTCTGAACGGATATTTTAGTTTGAACTAGAAACCTCCGTTGTGTCTGTTGATTGCTCTATCCTCTGATTCGTTAGGTTTCCTTGTGATCCGGATCCTTCTAATTTACAACTTGTATTATTTCCTTGATTGTTGTTGAGTGTTTGTTGGCGATTGGCATTCAGCTGACATCCCAGCAGGCTTGCTAAGATCTCGCAACATGCTGACGTTGCTTCTTCAGCATTCTCTTGAGTGCGTTCAGTATTCCTTCATCTTTGCTGGCTTTTACAAGCTTCTTCAGCAATCTTCAACAATCATCAAGTCTGTTGATTCCTTCAACATTCTTGATTCTTCTAGTTCTATTACAACTCGAGTATATATGACCTATACAGAACTTTTACATTTTGACTCGATACTAAGTTGCTAGAAGCTAGATCGGCTTGAGCTTTGATGCACCCAAACATAATAAACATACATTCATAACTAAGGGGTTTTGAAATTTCTAAAAATATTCCTAACATATGATTTTATTGAAATCAATTTAATCGATCTCTCTTGGATTCGACCCTGCTCATCGCTCTACAAGTATGTATCTTAGCAGGTTTATTTTTGAAGGCCTTGACACATCTGTCAAAAGCCATGAGATTTGATCCTAATTGTCATATATTTTGTTATTAGTGGCAAGATGGAAAGTTTAATGATTAGAACTTACATGTGTTCTCTATCTTTTCTAACATGATCTTTTGACTAGAAAATAATATTAGGCCCTCCATTCCTAGTTCGTACCTAGCACATTGGCATATAAGTTGTTATTATGATCATATTTGCCTTTGGTTTCATTTTTCCCCATGATTGAGCCTTTTGGAGATTCATTTGATAATTTTAGGAACAATTTTGGGTGAATGAGAGAATTGAGGGTGAATATGGATGTTGTAAGGTTGAGTTGTTGTGAATTTGTTTGAATAAGGATTCCAAGTTGAAGGCACAAAAGAAAAACAAGAAAAGAAGGTTATGTGTGAAAAGAAAAATGAAAGAAATGAAAAGAGAAAAGGGTGCAAGTCAAGAAAAATGAGCACCTAAAAAAATTGTGTTTGAAGGAGAAATACATCAATATGCATTGTGACAAGAAAAAAGAACTAAATGAAAAGGAATAAAATTAAAAGAAGCTGAATGCCTTTAGGATTGGTTGAATGAGAATCATATGTTGAGGGTTATGGGTTTTCGAAGGAGGTTAGTCACTATACCCCAAGAAACCTAATGTTATTCAACCACGTTATCACCAAAATGAAGACCTTCTTGATTCTTGAACGAAGTTCATTAGAAATAGTGGTGAGATAGGATGCAAGCTTATAGGATTTGATCTTGATATGTTTTGCTTGAGTGGCTTGTCCCTAAAACGCAAGGGAGTAATCTTTCTTGATTAACCCATTTTTTTAGAGTAGTATCTTGTAATAACTGATGCACAAATGAAGGTCATAATCTCGTTTGAATGAGACGTGTCGAGATCGATGTTATGAGCTATGAAGCATTCCACTAAGTGAAGTGAGATCTTTATTGTGTTTTTATTGAGGACAATCAACGGTTTATGTTTGAAGAATTGTGATATGAGTGTGAAATGAATATATTTTAATAGCTCGAGTGTTGCATTTCTATGTCATTTTGCATGCATTTCATCCACTGATCAGGTGTTTTGTGTAGATTTCACAACACTTTCGGTATTTGAGTGTTGCCAGTGTGTAGATGTGAGAATAAGACCAAAATTAGAAGTTTGAAGTCCAATTTGAAGGTAATTTCAACCGAAATAAAATTTATGAAGGAATGATTTTGCCCGGAATGGGGTGTTGAAGGCTAGAGTTGTGACATAGCAAAATTTTGGCCAAAATCTCCAGGATTTCGATCAAAATCTTGATCGAGCATAATTGATGCTCAAACAAAAAAGAAGAATTACGATCAAAATCAGTCGGTTTTCCACACTGGATAGAGGTAGATTTTGGGCAAAATTGCAGTGCTCTAGAAGTTCATTTCAGGTAAAATATGGGGATAAATCTATAAACAGGCAAAAATTCGAGGAAATAAAGAGTTTTAAGAGTTATTTTATCTAAATACATCTCGTAACTGCCCCAGGACAAAATTTGGGCTAAATAGGAAGGAAGATTCATTAAAATTGAAGAGAGAAGGCTCCAATTTGAAGATCGAAGCAAACGAAGTGAAGATTAGAGATCTAATTTCTCTATACGAAGAGTTTGTAATGGAATTGACATCAATTTCTTTTGTATTGTTGCCAATTCGATGTAAGAGTGCTAAATTTGTTAGTGATTTAGGATTGGATGTTTGTAATGGACTAATTTGATCATTTGGATTCTCAACTTATCTCTTGGTATCTGTTTGGATTGATTTTTAGCTTAATCTCTATCAATGCCTTCGGTTATGCGCCATATATTTGATAATTTGACATCTAGGTTGTAGCCAATACGCCAATCTGGTTTTCGTGTACCGATCATGCATATATGTGTAGCTCCACTCTAGCAAGATAAGGGAGAATGTGGGTTGCGAGTTCATGTACTATTGGGAGTTACCTTGACTTAGATAACGTAAAGAGTGAATTGATTAGTAAACCTTATATAAAAGTCGGTTCGTAAGAGTTTGGGAATCAATTCTAGATCTATCTTAAATCCTCATTTTACTCAATTTGTTCTCCCCTTAATTCTATTGATTTCTTTAAGTGTTTGTGTTGAGAGAGTGTTGTTTTGCTGATTGTTATTATGGAGATTTTTACTTTACTTGAGATATTGTGTGCTTTTAGTTATGAGTAGTTTTGTTCAAGTTGTTTCAATTATTTGCCTAGGTAATCAAACCATTTGTTTGTATCGCACATGGATATCTTTAATGTCTGTAGTAGCTAGTACTTGATCTTGTAAATGAGTTCCTTGAGTTCGATAAGTTTTACATTATCCTAGCTCGTGTAATGATTAAGTTAGGTGTTTGTTTGATAAAAATAAATACCGCATCGTCGATGTTTACCGAATCGAGCTCTTCTTCTGGTGATTTGTCCTTGCGGAAATGTCATATTCCCCTCCTCCTAAATGTCGAACTTATCCCGAAACTATGAGTTAAGTTTAGTGGGTAGTCTTCCATGTTAGGAATATTGTTAGATATATTTAACCCCTTCTATTGTTAATGATTCATAAGTATGTTACTGTATGTTTTGGTGCATCAAAGCTCTAGAAACTCAGCATGGAGTCAAATGTAAAAGTCCTGTATAAGAAATGTATACTCGAGTTGTAATAGAACTAGAAAAGAAGAAGAATCAAGAATGTTGAAAGTAATTAGCAGACTTGATGATTACTGAAAAATGCTGAAGAAGACAACAAGGCTAGGATGACGAAGGAATGCTACAAGAATGCTGAAGAAGTGACTCTAGTAGAACTAGAAGAGCTTAGCACTGAATGCTAAGATACCAGCCGTATACAAACAGCCAGCAAACGACCATCAGCAATCAAGGGAAACATTGAAGTCGTAAATCAGACGGATGCAAATCACAAGGAAAATCGACAAATTAGAGAAAGAGCAATCATCAAACACAAAGGAGGTTTTTGATCCATTCTAACAGACACGGCTACATAAAGAAGCTATGCCAAACAGAGACAAAGAGACTTGAAGAGTCTCTGTCCACTACAAAAAAAGGAAGAACAAATATAGGCTAGCAATGCCTTTGAGTCTAACGGATAGGATTCAAACAACCGTTTGAATCCTAACCTATAAATAGGTGTAATTATGATTTGATTCAAAGGTTCGTGAATTCCTACTTACAAAGATAAAAAGAGAAGATCTATTAACTCTCTACACTACGCGAACTCATCCAAGCTAGTGCTTGATTGAAGCTTTCCCACCAGCTATCATATCTGAAGCTCGAGACCTACGAAGTCGAGCTTCCAAGGTTATTTTGGGATTCTTTCTACTCTGGAAAGAATCTAGCAGTCACGATTGCTCTACAAGCGTGATTCTTACGGTCATCACTAACAGAAGGGTAGTGAAGTGTGATGACAAACGAAATGTCAAAATCACGAAGGTCTGGATTCCCAAAGGAATGATCCAGAGAAATAATCCTGCAGGACCCGTAATTGATCGGGTACAGAAAATGTAACTTCTTTGTTATCAGGAACAGGGTCCAAGAAGAAGAACTTCAAGAAAACTTAAGGAATGGATCCTAGACAATGGATGCTCAGGTCACATGACAAGAGATGAAGAGATCTTCACAGAACTGCACAAGATTAGAGGACTGTCAGTCTCATTTGGTGACAACTCAAAAGCTAGAGTAATCGGAAGAGGGTGCATCGAGCAGAATGGAATGCGAATAATCAACATTGCCCTCTTCAATAGTCTCAAGCACAATCTACTGAGCATCAGCTAGCTAAGTGAAAATGGATATATCGTTTCTTTCTTTGATACAGGTTGTGAGATTGGTGATAGGACCACTAGAGACGTAAAGCTTAGAGGAATTAGGAAAGGAGGACTCTATATCGTTGATTGGGAAAGTGGTCAGCAAGCTTCATGCTACATAGCATTCGACAAGAAAGAGAAAAATTGACTATGGCACAAAAGACTAACGCATCTAAACTTTAAGACTATCAATTATATTGCAAAATATAACATTGTTGCAAGGCTACCCAAAGATACCTTCAAGAAGGAAGAAATATGCAGAGCCAGTCAACAAGGAAAACACGCCAAATCATCCCTCAGATCTAATCCGAAAAAGGCCACATCAAATAGAATCCTTGAGCTGCTGCACATGGATTTATTTGGCCCGGTGACTCCACCCATAGTAAGTAATAAACAATATACCTTGGTTGTTATTGTTGACTATTCCAGGTACACATGGGTGAGGTTGCTCAAACACAAAGATGAGGTGAATATTATCCTTTCGAAGGTAATATTTCAAGTTCAGAACGTCAAAGAGCTCACGGTGAAAAGGATAAGATCCGACAATGGTACAAAATTCTGTAACGAAGCATTGATGGACTTCTGCGCTGATGCTGGGATAGGACATAAAAGGTCCACTGCAAGAACACCTCAGCAGAACGGCTTGGCAGAAAGAAGAGACAGGACTCTCAAAGAGGTTGTGCGAAATATATCATGGTTGTAAGTCTTTCTTAGCTCATCTTCGTGCTTTTGGTTCACCATGTGATATCCATAACAATGGGAAGTCAATGTTAAGTACTTTCTCTCCCAAAGCTGACGAAAGAGTGTTCCTTGGATACAGACATCCATCTCACAAGGGAAATAGAGTGCTTAACAAGACAACCAAGCTTAAGGAAATAACATGCAATGTTATTTTGGATGAAGTTACCTTAGTGCGTAGGTCCATGAGAAGTCAAAGAGATGAGACTCACAAAACCAATGATGTCAATGGACCTTTGGGCTTGAATACTTCTGAAGCAGAACCGATTGATCCGACCAGGTTAATGAGTGAATCGTCATCTCTATTGGAGATCTTGACTGGTCAACCAACAGTCAAGATGGCATGTGATGCAACTGGTAATGCTGAGGCCACCCTAAATTCTCTCAAAGAGCTTACATGTCAAAAGGGAACTCAAGCAGATGAAGTCATTCAGCAAAATGAAGAGGCTGCTGAAATTTCCCAGAATGGCGAGAGAATTATTCAAGACAACTTTACTGAAGATAACCAGGAAGAGAATGCTGGAGATAAGAGTACTACATCAACAAACCCAAATCTAGCAGACGATATGCCAGAAGACAAACATTCAGCATCAAGCGAAGCTAACAACTTGGAAGATCTACAGCTTGTTGATGTACTAGTCTCAGAAGAACCTATCGGAGCGTCCAGCAGTCAAGTCATTCCTGTAGAAGAATTACAAACATTAAAGTGGCTGCTCAAAGATCATCCCACTGAAGCGATCTTAGGAGATCTTGCAGATCCAATCCAAACCAGACACAACGCCATGCTAGCCTGCTTCATATTGCAAGAGGAGCCTACCAATGTAGCAGACGCACTCAAATTGGCTGATTGGATCAATGCGATGCTGGAAGAACTATCAGAGTTTACAAGGAATCACGTATTGAATCTCGTTAATCGGCCGACATATCAATCAGTGATAGGAACCAAATGGGTATTCAAGAATAAGCAAGACGAAAATGGACTTCTCGTTCGCAAGAAAGCTAGACTCGTTGCTAAAGGATATGCACAGTGCAAAGGAATAGACTTCGACGAAACCTTTGCTCTGGCAGCTCGACTGGAAGCAAACAGGCTGTTTCTAGCATATGCTGCCCATCATGGTTTTACTGCCTTTTAGATGGACGTCAAGAGCGCATTCCTGAATGGCGAATTAAAGGAGGAAGTCTACGTGGAGCAACCCCCAGGATTCGAGCGCAGAAATAAGGTGTACAGATTAAGGAAAGCTCTCTATGGTCTGAAGCAACCCCAAGAGCTTGGTATGAGACGCTATCACAGTTTCTGCTGAATAATGGATTCAGGAAAGGGAAGATCGACATGACATTATTCTTGATCAAAGATGCTAAAGAAATTTTGCTCGTCCAAATCTATGTGGATGACATCATATTCGGATCAAGAAATCTAAATCTCTGTGAAAAGTTTGCTTAACTTATGCAGACTAATTTCCAGATAAGTATGATGGGAAAGATGTCATATTTTCTAGGTCTACTAGTTCAGCAATCAAGTGATGGGATCTTCATCCACCAGAAGAAGTATACCAAGGATCTCATCCACTAATTCTGCCCAGAGAAGATGAAGATACTGCGGATTCCCATGAGCACAACATGTAAAATATCAATGGACAAAGAAGGCAAATCTGTGGATCCCACAACATATAGAGAAATAATTGGCTCTCTTCTATATCTGACGGCCAGCAGACCAGACATTTCATATATTGTAGGAGTGTGCGCGAGATATCAAACAAATCTGAAGAAATCGCACATGGAATATGCATGAAGGATTCTTTGATAGTTAAAAGGAACAGAATCCTTAGGAATTAGGTATCCCAGAGCAGATGATCTCACACTCGTTGGATATTCAGACTCGGACTTCGGAGGATGTTGAATTGATCGAAAGAGCACGAGTGGGACATGTCAATTCCTTGGTCATAAGCTGATAAGTTTGTTCAGCAGGAAGCAACACTTCGTAGCAACATCCACAACAGAAGTTGAATATGTGGCTGCTGCAAGTTACTGCGGATCGAACAACAAATTCAAGACTATGAAGTCAGCATCGACTGAATTCCTATATACTGCGACAACAACAGTGCAATGTGCATTACAAAGAATCCAGTACCTCAAGCATATCGATATCCGACATCACTTCATTCGAGATCATGTTGAGAAAAAAGATATCTCCGTGGATTATGTCAGGACAAAAGATCAGCTAGCAGACATCTTCACTAAACCTCTAGCAGAAGGAAGATTCAAGGAGCTTTTTTGAAGCTCGGTCTATTAGAGTTAGATGAGGTTATGGAAGAATGAGTCCCAGCTGTCATTCTGTTCTTGGATTTCTCAGAATTCTCAAAGATTATTTGGAAATCTCGAATCGATTGAATATATAGAATCATTTGAAATTCTTGGAGACTATGCAGAATAAGATTGTGTCCAAGCTCACGCTCTTCAGAGGAATTTTTGACAACTTCCATCCGATTGCTGAGTCTCAGCTCTAAGCAATCTTAACGATCAAATAGAGAAGTACTATTTTCAATAGACCAAGATTGGAAAATGCTGAGTCCCAGCTTTCAGCATATAAAGATGACAGCTGAACCAAGAATTGTTGAATCAATTTGGGAAAATTGATCAGATAAGGGAACTAATATCGGGATACTCAACCGACGTATCAAGTAAAGATCATATTTAATGACAAAGGAACGATTGATATTCGCTATCATTAAGAAAGATCTTATTCAAGGCTTGAGACGATTCAATTCTCAAAATAGTGTCTCGTATGGCCACGTGGAAAGTCATACCGAAACCGTCGGTTCTCGAGGCAGACAAAGTGATTGGTTGAACAAGTCTCTAGGGCGAATACATCTATTTAGGGTGGAGGATAGTCACTTAGGATTCATATCCCAGATCTCAGAAACCTAGAATCGCCATATGCCCTTATTCCATTCATTTAAACCCTGTTGCTCGAGAAAAACCAGAAATATCGTTCTTTGCCATTCCACCAAAACACCTTCAAAATGGGTTCGAGAAACGTGACTTGGAAGTCTCCAAATTGAGAAGAAGAGTCGTAATCTTCATAGAGAACACATCTAAGAAGATTCTCTCAATTCTCGATTCACCATGGATGATGAGCTTTCTGATATTAAAATCGACAGGAGATTGGAGATTCATTCAGTCAGGCCATGATAGCTTTCTTGTTAGAGATATATGCTTGTCAAATGGGTCTGAAGATGGATATTCCTTAGTCGCAATGAATGGGAAAGCCCTCTTGGTGCATGTCAAATAGGGCATCTAGAGGGCCCATTCAATTTCTTCCCATCTCTTCTTCCAGGATAAAGATTCGAACTGTGGAGAAGAAGAAGAGATCATGGGAAGGCTCTTAGATGAAGTAGATGCAACTCGAATCATCTACTCAGCATCTGAAGAGCTAAGAGAAGCTCGCGATTAGTGCTCGTGATACTCACCATACAAGAGTATGTATGCCAGTATGGCACTCAGAGCAAGAAGATTTGAAGTATGTGGCAAGAGCGCCGATCAGTGCAGATGGTGAGATCTGCAGGCTTCAGATTTTCTTCTGTGTGCTGAAGTGTCCACAGGAAAGCAACGAGGCTGGAAGCTAAAGAGATGTGTGCAAATAAGGCATCTCACAGACTTGGTAAAAGACCAAGAAGGAGAAGATCTAGCAAAGGCGTTATTTGGAGCTGTCTGAAGAAAAATTGATCATTTTAAACTTGTTGTATTATACTTTGCGAAGTGTAACTCTTGTAAATCAATTATATCAATAAAATGCTCGTTTTGATGACAATACTCTGTCGTTTCAAACAACATACTTGCCTAAATCAAAATGCTAGATCAATACACTCCTTGTGTACTTAGATTTCGATCTACAATTCTTATGATTTTCCAGTTAGAAGACTGAAAACCATAAAGGAAAATCAGAAGATAGGAATTTCTTAAGGTCTCCCCAACAATAGTCGGAAGCAGAGTGCTTGATAGCTGAGAAAGGAGTATCTCCTCAAGCAAACTATCCCTTGCCGACTGCTGAGTCCAAACTCTCAACAGAATCCCGACACTTACAGAGTCTGAGCTCTCACTAAAAGACTCTTGAATTTAGATGATTCAAGGAATCATAAGGGTCTAGAAGAACTACTGAATCCAAGCTTTCAGCAGATAACCAGTGAATGTTGAGTCCAAGCTCTCAGCAGTTTGATATTGTTTTCTATACGGCGATAGCAACAAAACCAGAAAAATGTTTACTGAGTCCAAGATCTAAGTAAAGAGACTCTTTGCTACTATAAGGATCAAAATCTTAAAAGATTATGTTCTGTCTACTGAGTCCAATACCTCAGTGGAACCCCGAAGAATGTAGAGTTCAAGCTCTCAACAGATATCTGTAGACAGCTAAGGATAACACTCAAGTAGCTGCTGAGTCGAAGCTCTCAGTAGATTATAAAGTGTCTACTGAATATAAGGACCTTAAAGACTAAGTGAAATGAAGAGTTCAAGATCTCAATAAACATGGTCTAAGGAATGCTAAGATCACAATAGAATCAAAGAAGCGATTGCTGAGTCCAAGCTCTCAGCAAACTATGTGATCCACAGTATTCAAAATAAAGGGGTAATTCTGATAATCATGCTGAGTCCTAGCTCTCAGCATAGGCCTTTCACATTGCTGGATACGCTACCCTCTGCAAATGCATCTCTACGTGGTGACCAGCAAACAAGGAGGAGATAATCATTTCAAATATCTCAAAAGGCGGGATTATCTATTGACAGAGAAGCTACAGAGTCCACATTAATTGAAAAAGTGACTCTAGCTTAGGGCGGCGACGAATAAATGGAAAACACGTCAGCCATGCCCTAGTTTCCAACTTCGTGGGACGTAAGGAGAACCGTCACCAACTGCCCAACCGTCGATTCATCCCGATCCAAAGTTAAGATCCAACCGCTCACAGCAAAACCGATTACTTGGGATCGTATAAAGAAAGTTTGGTTTGGAAATTTTAAACCCTAATACTCCCATTACTTCTGATTTTGATATTTCTTCGACTCGACATTTTTTTGAGTTTTTAGATGAAACATCAATGGCGGAATCTTCCAACAACACCAGTCCCCCTGCCAAATCATCCAGAAGACCCATCATGCCCGGAAAACCTGAACAATTTCAACCAACATTCAGAGGAATCTACAAGATGGAGGACATTGATGAATCAATTTCATACTATCGCCTAGTAGCCATAAGTCATGGCTAGGAATCTAGTAAACTGACTTACGAGCAAAGGAGAGCAGCTCAAGATAAGAAGGACAAGATACTATACGAACCACTGTTCCAGAAGCACTGGTGTGACATTCTCATAGGTAAAATTGACAGTGAGAATTTGTGGAAGTATCTATTTATGGAACCCAAAAAATTTCATCTGCACATAGTTGCAGAATTCTTTGCTCGAGCAGTAGTTGATGAAAGTGAAGAGTTCTTCACTACAAGTGTTTTGGGCACAAAGATTCTTGTGAGCCCAGAAGTTTTAGAGAAGAAGTATCATCTAAGAGGAGATGGAGAAGATGTAGCCAACTACAAGGTTAACGACGAAGTCGAAATGAAGAAGCGATGCCTAAGGTGGAAAGAGGAGAACTTCAAATAACCTTGGAAGATAGCAGCACCCTTATGGTCACTAGCAGAACCAATGAAGAGCCTTGCACAAGTTGTTATAAGGATTTTAGCAGACGAGGTTGGCTCACTCTCAGAACTAAGTGCTAAGAAATTTGTTGTTGTGATGGCAACTAAAGATCAAATCCGAGGAAATTTGGCGAAGTTCATCTACACCAAGTGGCTAGAACACATGTACAAGAACAAGAACATGAAGACGGATCATACATTCACTCAGGATGTGGGTTTCGGACTAAAGATCAGTCACTTTCTAGAAGGAATCATACCGGAGGGCAGGCGCTGTTGTGGTGAGGATTTGATATACTCCGATTACATACCACCAACCAGGAAACAGCAACTGCCGAAGAGTTTCAAGGAACCAATGATTCCAAAGGGAAAGAGCAATGTCAACCCCGATTATCCAGTCTCCGACAAAGAAGATCTCTACCAGGGACATGCTGTCATGCCTACTGTTGTTCGACTTACCGCTGAAGAAGTTGAAGAAGAAAAGAGGAAAGCAGAACAGGATGCCCTGTTCACTCAACTTGAACATCAGGTCGACATCACACCAATGGAAATAGATCAACCCCCTGAGTCAACCGCTGTGAAGAAGAGGCGTTCACAAAGAAGTCCTCAGTGGAGGAGGAGAAAGCCGGCAGGTGATGAAGAACAAGCCAAGAAGAAGGGCAAGCACGACCGATTTCAGGGATCAACCGTGAGAATAAAAGTGCAAGAGGTAGACACTTCTCTACCAATACAAGACGTCATTCAGGTGAATGAGGAAGAAACCACTGATAAAACAACAAAAAATTCAAAAATGAAGGCTTGACTCTCCTGAAGAAGAAGAGTCGCGGAAGAAAAGTTGACAACATAAAGCGCTCGAAAGGGCATGTGAGAAAAGGGATTTTGATAAGCTCAAGCTGTAGATGACTCTTGTGCAGATGGATGCTGATTATGAGATGGTCATGGCCAGCTATGCGGAGCGCAATTCAAATATTCTAGATGGAGAAAGAACTGGTCGCATCACCCGAAGAGACGTTGAGAAGGTACATTCTTGAAAAGGAATAACCAAGGTTAGGTTTGTTGAAGAAAGATTTGAAAATTCAGATGTTATGATAGATGCCGATTTTGAGAGAAGGCAATTGAAAGAAGCCGCGAAGGAATCAAGAAGGTTACAGACTCATGCGCAAGGGGAAATGAGTTTTGTTACCATGACTTTTCTGCCGCCAAGCATAAGTGTTGAAGTCAATGTTCAAGAAATTGTGTCACAGACTTCTGTGCAAGGGGAAAGGAGTTTTGTTACCATGACTGTTCAGCCCACCACCACTCAAGTGGGAAGCATAAGTGCTGAAGTTAATGTTCAAGAAATTGTGTCATAGACTACTGTGCAGGAAGGAAGTAGTTCTATTGTTGAAAGAGGAAGTGAAAAAGAACAATTGGTTGCTCAAGGAGGAAGCAAAGTTGTCATGATCATGGCAGAAGCCCATCTGGTGAATGAGACAGTCTTGATCCCGATTGCTGATCAAGAAGACAAAGTAGCAGAGAAGGAGAATGCTGACCTTAAGGACAAAGAAGATGGAGGGTGCAGTACATCCAGAGGCAGACAACAAAGTAGATGTTCAACAACTCATCACTACAGCAGGAACAATGGAGATCACTGAGAATATTGTTGGTGAGACATTGACGAGAACAGAAGCTACTACCTCACTGAATGCTGCAACCCATGCAAGATTGCAAGCGAATCTTACTGCCAGCATGCGAGCTAGGAATGAACAATATCTCCGAGCATTGGGAATGGATCCATCTATAGTTCCAAGGTGGAATTCTGACGCGGATACTACGAATGTGCTCGAAAGTATGATTGAGTCCATCTGGCAACGACGCATCCCAATTCCCAGCTCTCCAGAAGTGTCAAGTATATCATTCAGTGATGTCCCTATTTTTGACAATGAGGAGAATACGGGAACTACAGAAGCTGCCACAAATGACGAATCTGTATTTAGAGGAGAAGCTCTACGAGTTCCCATGGAAGGACTACCTGATAGGAATTTCAAAGCCAAAAGGATTGCAAAGTGGTGTCCTCCTGTCACAGTGCGAGATGAGAAGAATTATGATCTCATCTCATGGGCAAAAGATATTTGTGTCTTTATAGAAGCTCATGTTGCGACCGAAGTCGAGAACTCATATCCTGCAAAATTACTGGGCGAGTCTTCCGATCTTGAATGGCTTAGAACAGAGTTCTAAAGATGGCGATTCTTCGATTATGCCACTCATGAACTACATTCTGAGGACCGCACAATTATGATGGCCAGATGGGTCTCAACTATTCGAGGAGTGTAGAGGAATGGGCTGACGATTGGATAGATCAGACATCCAAACGACAGTATACGGACAAGCAGGTTGCTGCTAGGCTACAAAAGAAGAAGACACACAGAGCAATCACTGGAGATCGTTCACTGCCACCATCCGAGTCTGCTGCTGAAGACTCTCCACCATTCACTCAACATTTCAAATCTCCTGCACACTCCTCCTACTGAGCTCCCGCAAGAACAAGCCCTAACTTTCTCCAAGAATGAGCAAGTCGATCATTGCATCACTCACTTAAGTGTCGCATAGTGGGAGTTGTTTACAAATGTGGAGCATTCTTTAGACATTTATATGGAGGGCTTGATGCGTGGTTTCCTTTGGGAATTATAGGGTGGCATCACACCATTGGACAATATGCTCAATAAACTCCACTCAGTTGTTCAAGTATGATCAAGTCTTTTCCTCGATCTTCCTTTATTTCCTTAGACTTCTCTAACTCCAACTTTTAGGGGTTGGACTCGCTTCGTCGAACATTTTGACGATGCATGAGGAATTCATGAATTGCGATGAGTATCTTTTATGAAAAATGGGCAAGACTAACATAAAAACTCATGGGCTTGAAAACGCACTTTTTGCAACTTGAGCAATCAGCGTCTACCCTTATCGCAAAGAAGGTTCGACTCGAGGCAAAGAAGGAGTGGCTCAAAGGAGATCATAACGAGGCATAGAAAAGCATTTATGTGACAATTGAAGAGAACAAGACATTTTCTGAGAGGATCCAGAAGGTCAAAAAATCGCATATTCTCTGATACCAAAATGATACGATCCTCGCCAAGAAGGGTTAGATCGCAGCCCAGGAACTCGAACGAAAGGACTCAAACTCGACACGGAAGCAAACTGAACACTGAAGATGGAAGATCCAACACCTTTGGATTCGAAAACCCTCAAGTACCGTAGTCCAGAATAAATTCTCCTACGACCCAAGAAGCGAATTGATCCAACAACGAAGGATATGAATGAAGACACCACCAATGGATATGACTGTCCAATTGATTAGTCGAAATCGAAACCCTATGGATGATAGGAATTTTCGAAAATTGAGCTTTCAGAAATAAAGGAGAAAACCTCACAAATTTTATTAAACTTAAAACTGAATCAAAATTGTTCCATACAAAGCCTATATATAGGCAACTCAAACACTAAACTAATAAGGAAACTATTTTAAATAATTAAAGACATTAAATTCGAAAATTACTTTATTTAATGCCTAAACATGTTGGCCCGAAATAACTAAAATAAATTAAACTAAGCCCAATCATTACATCTAATTAAATTAATAACTTTTGGGCCTTCGTTTAATTCTTCCAACAACATCGATTCTTTGGCAACATTGGCAGCCCATATATCTTTAATCAATAAGTTCAATCCAGCCCTGAAAGTCCTTGCTCGAGCTCTAGTCATCGGCCCACTCGGAATGTAGACTGGATCGTCTCTCAAAGCTGCTACTTGGGCTCCATCAGGTTGTGACACAAGCAAGCCTTAAAGTTCAAACTCCTCGAGGTGAAGGTCAGCAAAATGAGGATTGGGTTCGAACTTTCATTGGAGGACATTTCAACTATCCGCGATAGGCAACACCCATCTTTTCATCGAGCTTTCACAACATAAAAATGTATAATTCATGAAGTCGTGAATGAGGAGATTTCGACAAAGCACCACAGCTGGAGCTTCGACTTTGATTTCATCCAGCACTCGCTCTTAACCTCTGATGGCGAGAGATCTTCTGTCAAAGAAGATTAAGATAAGCCAATAAGCACATCGACCAGGAGGTGGACCATCAGAATATCGTTCATAGAAACAAAAAAGGTCCTTTTTCTTTTCTCGTTAATATTGACTTCGACTCTTGAGCTGCTGAAGTTGGCTTGCTTCTTTTTGCTTCTTGTTTTGCCCATTGTTGGAGCGTTTTTTTTCTTGTAAGGGGGAGATGTGCGCCTCAAAGACTTTTAGTTTGATGGGAGATGCCCCTAGTATGCAATTTTTTTATAATAATGCTTGATGTTTGAACATCTTAAGCTCTTATTGTGCTATTATTTGCTTTTCTTCTTTTGTTTTTGCATACTCATCGTGTTGGTCGATATATCTCGAATCGAGCTAGTTGATGCACATAATTTCTATCTAATTCCAATCAAGATAATAGGACTTAATAAATATCGTTGAGATTAAACAAAATAGTCTATAATTGAAAGTTTTGATAAGAGATAAAAATTTGTCAGGATTTTATAGCGTCGATTAGCACGACCCATGATAATTTGTTCAACGTGACTCTAAATGATAGCATTTCTTCAAATGCATGATGTTCCACGGGCTTGATTGTGTCCATCTATCAAAATTTTGTATGATGTATTCCCCATTTCCTATTGATCGTTCGACCTTGTATGGTCATTCCCATATTTAGCCTAACTTCTAAAAGTTAGCCTTTTGAGAGGATTGGAGACTTTTTTGGGAATGTAGTGATGGTCCCAAAATCAGAGTACTTATGTATGCATCAAAAGTTTTAAATGAATCTTGCACTTGCTTAAAACTAGTTTTCTAACTCAGTATTCAATTTCTGTAAAAATCAGTTTAAGCTCAGGGATGGTTTAAGTTTCAATTCAAGTATAAACTTCAATACTTAGCTAAGTATTGAAGGCTTCAAATAACTATGCAAACTTAAAGTGCAGATATTTAAATAAATCTGCGAATGGCACATGATATTATAGTGGTTCGGAATCAAAGTCCTACGTCCACACTAAAGAAATCAATCCAAAAATTCAATAAGGATCAGTATACAAGCCTTCTCACGATCTATAGCTAGTCATCGCAATCCTTCATCCTTCGTTGTGCTAGCGCACTCGCCCATAAACTCCTTGTGCTTGCTTCCTTCTTTAGCTTGAAGTGAGGATGCACCTCACAACCTTCAATATGGATGGTGGATCTTACTGTTCTTCCCATAACTAAGATGGTTGACAAATGCCTGAGATGGTCAGTAATCCAGAGTGGAGAGCTGAGTGTTGTGTTTATTACTTAAAAAGTAATAAGCACCGAATGATAGCTTATGCTTGGAAAGCTTGAGCTTCGTGTAATTAAACAGTTACACGGGATGGGTAGCTTAAGCAAAAAAACTATGCCTTGCTTAAGAGTTCGTAACCTTTTCTTGTCATAGTTGACTTCTATTTTTAGCTGGGTTGGATGACAATTCGAGTTTCTATCCGTTAGACTCAACTATCTAGCCATTGGAGATAATGATAGAATCGTCCAATCATAGCCATCGTATGCTCTACTCTGAGATCTATTTTTCACTTTTGACAGTGTACATTTTACTTGCTTTTGTCAGACTCAGTTTCAGTCGGAGGAATCTAAGTCAAGTTCCTCGTACCGAATGATGATCTATATTTTAAGGAATCATCGAAATGACTTTAAGATCTACTTGGATTCTTTTTTGTCTTCATATTTTTTCACGAGCTCTTAAATTCTGAAACTGAAAACTGACATTCTCCAAAGTCAGTTTTTAGTTCCCGCTCTTAAATTCTGAAACTGAGTTTCTGGACATTTCAAATTTCTTCAGATTTTCTAACTTAAGTTCTAAAACTTGATTTCTGGACTTCTCGAGCTTTAGTATCTCTGATATCTTCCTTAGAGATTAAATGTCTATTTGCTCGATCTTCTGTTTCAGTTTTTAGTCTATTATAACTCAATTTCATCCTATACGAGGATTATATGTACGGACATACTATAAACCTAGAAGCTGAGTTTTGACACACCAGAACATCAAATAAGGGTGTAAACTGAAACTCAATATCTAACATGAAGCTGAGTTTTGACACACCAGAACATCAAATAAGGGAGTAAACTGAAACACAATTTCTAACATGAAGTCACCTACTTTGCGTTCGCTCAGTCATATGGATCTATCGTAACGCCTCTCAATGTGCCATTGGTAAATATTAATCCTTCGTGAGGCAACTTTCCTCTTTTTATCAAGTAAATTGATTTTGGAGACATGATTGATTCAATTTTCTTCCAGATCAAAGGGCGAGGCTGGTACTTTCATTCCTCATTTCTTATAGTTCCACGACCTCCGCTCTCTCTGTATGCAATCACGTAGGGAGTTCAACCTGTGCTATTTATCTTTGTTATTCGAAAATCCCAGAGGACGACCAGTAGTTCCTGAACCCATTTTGATTATGCGATTCAAGCCTTTGCTTTAATCATATTCATAATTATCTTGTTAGTTCACTCTGCATGGCTATTTTCCTCCGGGTAGCTAGGGGTGGAATTTGGATATATATTCCCACACCCTTTAAATATTCTTGAAATCTCTAGGATATGAATTGTCGGTTGTTATCGATTAGGATTTTTTGGTATTCCAAATCGCCACAAGATATACTTCTAGAGAAAATTGATTATCTCTACATCGCGGATCTTTGTTAAGGCCTCTTCCTTGACCCACTTTGTGATATAATATGTGGCAAATACCACAAACTATGTTCATCCCGACAATGTTGATCTCCTAGAAGCAAAAATGGTGACATGCAAGGCAAGTTCTCTCGTGCATCCACATGAGGTTTCTTCACATGCTGCACATGCTCTACATAAATATACTCAAATTTTCCCTCAAGCTCCTTTGCCAGCTCATGATAGAGCATCAGATGCTCGACCATCACTTGGTTTTCTCCCGACAATTGATTCATAATGAGGTTTTCTCCTGACAATTGATTCATAATGAGTAAAGAGTCGGATCACGCCTTCAATTGGTTTGCCTTTAGGTAGAGGGTTAATTGTATCCATGCCATTAGAGCTTCGTATTTAGCCTCATTGTTAGTTGCATGAAACTCAAAATGAAAGGTTTTTTCGATTCGTATCCCCTCAGGGAATTGATGTGATAATCAACTCTGCTTCCATGAGTGTTGCTCAATCCATCGACCGATAGGTCAAAGTCCCTTGATCCGGAACTCATGCTAAAAGTTAGTTTTTGTTAAATAGAAATATTATTGAATCATTCATCTCGAAAAATCAACAATTGAGACTAAACGTTTTTTCAAGATTTCATGTTTGATTAAGCATGCTTTATAAAGCAATTAAGATCAAAAGAAAATTATGCTTAATTTTTCAATCTTTGATGCTTTAATCTCAACCATTGATGATATCAATTTCATGAGTAAGATTCATTCCTATATATATATATATATATATATATATATATAAAATCTTGACTTTCATTCATACATATGTATAAGTATATAATATTGTATTTACTTATTATAGTTATAAGAATTATTTATTATTTTTTTAAAAAAATTGAATACATAATTTAATTGGCGATTAATGTTCCATCCATTATTAGAACTCTTCATTATTCGATCGTAGCTAGAATATTTTTCCACTGCGCTCTGAAACCGGAGATGTAATAAAATTATTTATAAATATGACCATAGATTACTAAGTGTAACCCCCAGAGAGGTGCGGTCATTTAACAATGATTATATATTTTGTGAATGAACTGTTGGTAATTCGGGTACTTTGTGATAAATTCCCGATGTGAAATATTTCGTCGTAATTAAATATTACCAACATAATCTACGCGAAGAGTAGATGATCGTGGTATATTTG
>JAPKLW010000019.1:707289-717421 GCA_026898455.1 Plectranthus barbatus | reverse complement strand
CGGTGCTGCCTCGTAAAGGATGAAGCTATTTTACCTTTGGGGACAAACCGCCATTAGACGAGCACTACGTCGGCGAATTTATCTTGCGGGAAGAGGGCTTCCTCGACTCGGCTGGGATTTATCCCGTTTTATTTTCTTTTATTTATTTAATTTCATTGTATTTCAATTGTTCTCGTACTAGCAGTACTTGCAGATATAGTTGTATAAAATTTCTATAATAGACATAATTAATTGCAGTGTTTTCAGTTCTTCTTTACAGATCTTGTATCCAACATGAACAAGATAATGAGTTTAAGAAATGTTAGTGACTCACCTTCCCTTTTAATATGGATACCCAAAACTTTTTACATTAAAAAAAAAAAAAAGGAAGACAGATGAGTGCCACCTTAGGATTCAGGGTGCCAAACCCCACAGCTTTTTAATTTTTAATACTTTTTATATGTATATTTATGAAAAAAAGTTATAATTAGTGTTACGAGCCATTGGCCAAGGGTATGTATGAGTAAAGTCGGCTCATGAGTTACTCGAGATTGGCTCGAAAAGTACTCAAAATCAATTCAATACTAATCGAATCGAGCTCGAGCTACTTAAGTAGTTGTCGATCGAGCTCGATCATAAATCAAGTTCGAGACGAGTTAGGATTTGAACTAGGCGCACAAAACTTATCGAACTTGAGCTTAAAATTTCGAATTTTGAGTCGAGCTTGAGTCTAGCCATACTCAGCTCCACTAAGTCATCACCCCTACGTACAATTGACCACACAAAATCAGAGTGGAATCTTATGGTACATAAAATTTGCATCCATTTTTTTAGAGTGTAGAATTTTATTTCGTAGACAATTTCCGAAAGACTTTTTCCAAACTTCAGATGGATATTTTTGCCACAAGGTAAGTTTTATAAAACGTGGTGGTGCGATGAACTAATCAAATGATGATTTGAAGAAAGTAATCATGCGATTCATTAATTAGTTCGTTCCCCCTTGGGGGTGCGAAGAGATATTAAATGCATTATTTGGTGATCTATCATCATTAAAATAATAAAATAAAGAAAATATTAATAGAATTAATTAGGTCATGTTTCCTTTATGGTTTAAAGCAGTATCCATAAATAGATTTACTGATCGATACGCACACGCAATTTTCGCCACTGCCATCTCCACCATCACGTTTGTACAGTCATTTTACACTTTGGAGATCTAGGCTAAATTTTAATATTCGTCAAGAAAAAATGATAATAAAATACAATTCAAGAATTCGGAAAAAGCAAACCGCCTAAACTAATAATAAAGCTAATAGGGAGATGAAACAAAACAAGTAGGGAAGGTCTTGGGTTAGGCAGGCCTAAACGATTTAGGCGGGTTTTATCCATTAACCCAAGCTTTAGGCGGGTTTTATCCATTAACCCAAGCCCAAACCCACATAATATACCCTATTTGGGATGGATGAACCCATTTGGGTAGGATAAAACCCGCCTAAACCGTTTAGGCCTGCCTAACGCAAGTTTTTGCCAACAAGTATGATAAAACATTGTGCTGATCGACTAGCAGACTTATGCGTCTAGTCTTTTCCAAATCGAACACCATGAACAGTGACATTAAACATAAAAAGGGAGTTAAAGAACTTGTAGTAGAGTGTGGGAGTAGATAAGACTAAGCCAGAGTCTACTCTTGTCAGATAGTCCGGTTTATCCTCATTCCTAGATGCAAATGAAATTGTGAGTTACTTGGTTTTTGTCGTTAAAGTTTCATGAAACTTGTTTAGTAAAGTTGATTTAATAAATGAAACAAATTCAAATTAGATACTATTAAATTCTGCTCGATCATGTCACACACCTAACTCGTGTAATTCAAAAAAGGATCGAGCCACTTTTAAACAAACAAAAATATTAGACAACTTCACCGATCTTAAAAAAATGTGGTTGGTTTTGAAAGGAATGAAGATCATATGAATGACTGAAGATGAAACGTTCATGACATTGGAAGGATCTGTTAAGTAATACATAAGAATTGACTGAAAATTTTATTTTAAAATCGAATTTTAATTGAGTATTATAACTTTACATATCTTTTGTAATCTAGGAGATTAGGTTAGGAAGACACTAGTATAACAATCGCGGCTTGAGTCAGAATGATATTTATTATAATTAATTATATTGATTGTTTTTTATGAGTGTTTATTTATTTGAATTTTTAAAAGAATTACATCAAATAAATTAAATTTATAAATTTCTTATGTAAAGATATTTAGTAGTGGTGACGATTCTTGATTCGATATGATTATCCGACACGAATCCGTACAATCATAATGGATAAGGATTTAGGCTTATCGAATATGGATTTTTATCGGATCAAACAAATAGGACACGAAAATTTAGTCCTGTCCTGGTTAAGTCAGTTTCACAGCTCTTCAATACTTAGAAGTATTGAAGGTTTCAAAGTCAGTTTGTGAAACAGAAAAATAGAGCAGTAAGTAAAGAAAGCTGTAAAAGAGCACTTAGGACTTATAGTGGTTCGAATCTCAATATCCATATCCACACTTCAGACCCAAGGTCTGGATAATTCACTAAGTTAATACAAGCCTCCTTACGATCTATACACAGTTCGTTGGCACCACCATCCTCCGGTCAGCTGTGGCACTCGCCTAGGAACTCTTTACAGACTCAATCTTTAGGTTGAAGTGGGGACGCACCCCGCAACTTCCTTCCCGGTGGTTGGATGTTTACTTGTTCTTCCCAGAACTCAGGTGGTTGGAATACGCCCGTGAGAATCAAAATCCAAGACTAGGAAACTGATTGCTATGAATATATCTCAAAAAGATATATTCACCCAGAAGAGCTTCAGCTTAAAGCTTCAGCCTCGTGCTAGGAGAAGTTAGCATGGTGGGTAACTTGAGTCGGAGACCCAAGTCTCGTGTTTAAAAACACGGAAACTCAGAGAGTTTTGCAGAGAGAGATAACCTAAAATTGCCCTTTTGTATTATGTTCTTGTTCGTTCGATCAGGTAACCGTTTAAGGTTGAGAGGGCAGGCCTTTATATAGAGGAAGACCTACAGCAATTTGAATTTCTATTCGTTAGACTCATAAATTTAAACGTTAAACTCATGGATTATATTGTCCAATCGTAGCCCATGCCTTAGGTCTCCTTTGTACTTTGCTCTGCAGCATCAATGTACATTACACTAACTTTATGTCAGAATTCTTTTCAGCCCGAGGGATCCTAGTTTGGATGACCTCATACTGACTTGGGCATGTATGAATGCCTGAGTTTGACTGAGCTTCGATATCTTTTGAAAAGCTTATTCTTTGAAGGTAGAGGCTCTGATACTTACTATTAATAGTCAGTACAACTTTGCCTTCATACTGACTTCCCAGGGTCAGTATGGTAAACCCTCATACTATCTATCCATAGTCAGTATGGAAAATACCCTCATACTGATTTCTCCTTATCAGTACAGAAATCCCTTGAACTGACTTCTCCTTAGTCAGTTTGGGAAAGCCCTCATACTGACTTCTCCTTGTCAGTATGGACGGACCTTAAACTAAGTGCTCCAACACAGTTTTGGGTCAAGGCTAGGCGTGGTGATAGTCAGTTCTCGAGCATTCTCCTTTGTTCGATCTTCAGTTTAAGTTCTATAACAACTCGATTCGATCGTATACAATGATTACAGTTTATAACTCTAAAACTGAACAAAACTGACTAATATAAGTTTTGACATATCAAAACATTGAACCTTGAGGGCGTCTAAGTATATGTTTCTAACAATTTCCCCCTTTTTGATATTGTCAAAACCACTTGTAAAGACAGAGAGAAAGGAAACAATATATACTGAGTTTCTAAAGACACTACTCAATATATATATCCTAAATTCTGTTCAACGACTTTCCCCCTCAATCCGACAATATATATTAAGATGATTTCTTAAGAATAAACTATTGATAGCGTATTTTGCAACACGCTATTATGCAAGTGTACAGACCACTGCAGAGGGCAAGTAATAATTTATCGAACACGAAGATTGCAGATTCAAAATATAATCAAGCACTAAAACATAGAGATCTTACTACTATCTAGACACATTGGTAAAAGAGTTTGATTTATTTATGCTAGGCAATAATTGAAAGACAATTAATTAAAAAGATAATTAAAAGATTGAGTGTAGAAAATATGGAGAAAACAGGATTCCAGGGTAATCCACTATGATGAATAATTATGCAATATTTCTTCAATCCAATTCCAATTTAATTTCCAAACAAATGAGTTAATCGCAATTATGTTATTAGGTGATTCTTCCGAACTATAAACCATAACATGGAAATAAAAGACCTAATGACTCCTCCCGGATGCGCAGGAGGACTTCTACTCTTGATTAAAACATCAGATTTTAAAACCCTTAAATAAATTAAATTCCTTTCGGACATTCAAATTATTAAATCTAATTATCCTGCAATCTATTGATAAACCTAGACATTCTAGTTCAAAGATAGACCAATCAAATTGCCATCAATGGTCAATATCAAGCAATTAATCAAAACCCAAGAATAATTAGAATGTGATTGGAAAAGGAAAATTGAATTAAATAAACATGTACATAAAATTCATCAAGTTTCGAAACCCTAGAATCTACAAAAGACTTAGTCAATCATGCTAAGTTCCATAAAAATAAAGTAAAGAGAGTACGAAAACAAAGAAAACATGAAACCAAAAACCCAAGTCTTCAATATTCAATCTTCAGCCTTGTGCTTTTGAATTCTGCTTCGTTCTGCTCTCTCCAACTATGGACGATCGGAAAATAATGAGGAAGGAAGGTTTTTGAGTCTTGGAAGCCTCTATTTCTTCAAATCCAAAAAGATATGGGATTTGGATAAATTTTTGCCCAAGAAATCACGTCGGTGACCCATAAAACGTCGATGGCGACCGCCGAGCGTGTGCCTGGGTCTCCATCTATGCACCGCACCAAAATGTGAGAATTTTGCACGATCGGCGACCCATATGCATGAATGGCGACCGCCGTTCATGCATCTCGGTCGAACCACAATGTGAGAAAATACGTGATCGACGGCCCATATGCATGATCGGCGACCGCCGTTCATGCATTTTGGGTCGCCGTTCACGTCACGACTGCAACTGGAAGCTCTTTTGTCGATCTCTTCTCACTTTTTCCTCTTCCCGGTGCAATGACACATCAACTAGTGTTCATGGTGCTCGATTATATCCTGTAAATGGCTCAATTGTGCGTGAATCCTGCAAAGATATCCCAAAACCAAGCCAAACGTAATATTTCTTAAAAGTATATGAATAAGGCATACAATTATCACTGAATGACCTAATCTTAGTCAAAAAGCCAGCAAATTCACATCAGTAAATGCACAAAATGAGTGTTTATCAACCCCCCAAACTTAAACTGTTGTTCGTCCTCGAACAATGAGGAAGAAAAATAAAAGAACATGTAAACTCGAGGGGTGCATTTATTGATCAAAATTTGTTTCAAACACAAAGAGGGTTGTGATTCCCACACCAGCAAACATGACACTCATCAATTTAGTGCAATAGTTCATAGTTTCAATCCCGACCTCTAGGAGTCTGCTTCTCACAAGATAGTGTATCACTCAAATTTCGCTCAAAGTGTAGAAAAGGCTAGTGTAAACTCTCAACTGTCAACTGTCTCCTACCATAGGCTTGCTTATCATCTAGACTCTCCACTGACTTTGGGAGTGTTAGGACAAAGATCAAAAAGGTCTTTATTCTAGGTTCTAATGTAGGCACTTTGGTGAAAGGTATGGAATATTTGGCTAAGTGACTGAACAAATGCGACCTTATAGCTCCGTTCACACAAGTACTCCTCATCACATACCAGACTTATTGACTCACTACTTATATAATATACCACAACTCAACTGAAAAACTACGCATCCCATAAGTACAATTCAATAGGATTCAAACTCAAGAATGACACTATGCACACTTTGTGCATTAATAAACTCAACAATGACATTATGCACACTTTGTGCAATTTTTTTTGGATTATTCATGACCCTTTTCTTTTTCTCTCTCTCTCATTTTTTTTTCCTTTTGTACATCTAGAAATAAAGTATAACTCTATTGTCCACCACAAGGCTTCTGGAGAATGTATTACCATAAAACTTTTTAATTTCACCACCTATCATCAACAGATATCCATATAACTCCATCCACGCCTCCTATCATCCGGTTTAGAAAGAAGGGTTTAAAGGTTCAATGGGCTTAGCAAGTGATTATGTAGTGGGTTAGTGTTTGGGTTTAATGAGGCTTATGAAACGATGGCCTAAGATCATTTCTAAGTCCTTGACACTCTCTATGCAATTTTGAGACAGAAACCAAAGCAAGTTCTAGAGGCAAAGTGTACAGTGCCATTCTCTCAATCAAACGAATCACAGGATCAATTTCTCACAGGCTATAAACATATCCTAGAGGCCAGAATTAATTCCACAAATGTACACACCTCATCAATACATACGTAGTTCAACAATGTCGGTTTCACAAGAAAGAAGAAATTGTCATCATTAACTTGATCAATAATATGCAGATATAACCCTTGTCACATTATTTCAGTTCCCAACACCTTGTGGTCAAATAGTAGAGCTTCCAGTTACAGACCCAGTATAGCAATATAAATTGAAAGCAAATTAAAAGCATTAAAAGGAATTTTTTTTTAAAACAGAAAGCAAATTAAACAGTTACAGACCGGTTACTGAATCAACTTAATACAGTACACAAAGGGCCATCTTAGATCACAAATCTAAGTTCCACATCAACAAGAGGTAAATAAAAACAGAAAGGGTAGAAGCACACATCGCCCGATCACACCCCCTCTCCCAAACTTATTCGATACAAAGGAAAGAATAAGTTTGTGGGAAAAATATCACGGTGATGTGTGGGAAACCTCTACAGGCAGTCACTGCGTTGGCGGCTAATATTGTGGGAATCGGGCCATGAACTGGCGCATGTCCTCCTGAGCCTCGTGCTGGCGGTCCCACTCTGCCTGCTGATGCTCCCACTAACAGCACTGCTCCTCCTTGAAAGAGCGGCGCTCTGTGACATAAGTGGTCTGTGCTGCGGATAGAGCCTATAGCTGTGCGTTCCAGTCTACCCACTGCCTCTCAAGTGAAGTTAGCCGATCCTCAAATGACACGCGGTGGGTGCGACGCTCATAGAAAGTAGAGGACTCCCCCATGGGTCGATGAGACGAACCAACCTGAGTATGATCCACGGTGGCTGCTCCAAGAGAAGTGGCTGGCCGGAGCCCTGTCCTTGCTCACCCCCTCCTATTGATCGCCCCCTGCTCTCTATCCTCTTTGTCCGGTCGGTGAGGCCCGTGCTCGGCCTCTACAACCTGAATAGCCTGAATGTGGGCCAGTGTGTCTAGGTGCCAGTTGTCGCGGTAACGATGAATCCCTACATTAGTTGGCTCGGGATTTGGCAAAGGAAAGTGCATCTTGTTCTGCTGTCGGAAGTAGTAGGGAGGTTAGCTCGTGGTGATGAAGCGGAGGTCGGCCAACCGATCTAAGTCCATAAGTAACATAGGTTCCGCTCTCATCCGGACTGTAGAAATCCCCAGGGAGTGTATGATGTGGCTCCAGAGGCCCCCTATGCAGATGAATCCCCGTTCGGCAGACGCGGCTCGCCGAGACTGCTGTAGAAAGGTCATAGCGAAGTTCAGCTTTTGCTGGTGCAACATAGCATACATGACCATTAGCTCGGATTCCCTGACAGAGCCATTATCTTTCCGAGCAAAAAGTGTGTGCGCTAAAATGCGCTGGATAATCCGCAGTACAGGGTTGCAGATCTGGGTGGCTTTGGATGTCGCCGACACCCAAGTGTTGTCAGCTGGAAGAGTAAGCTAAGGCCAAAAGACCGCAGCATTGAATCCTTGAGTCCGTAGATAGTCGCCCAGATAAGGGACCCCAAATGCAAGATTGATCTCTTTGATTGAGAGAGTCTTTTCCTAGTTTGTTGCCCGGAATTGAGCCCTATTCGGTGTAAACCTATCAATTGTGGTGACTCGGAGCATGTTGAGTACTTCATAGGTGATTCTCTTGTGGGTCAGGGTCAATAGAGTGAGAATGGGTCCCCACCCAATGTAGTTGAAAAGCTCCCGGACACCATCATATAAACCAAGCGTTTGAAGGGCGTAGGTGTCGATGTAGCGCGTCCCTTGAATTTCCCGTTTCACCAACTGTTCAAAATGCACCGCATATTCTTCTTCACCGAGGTCAATCCCCATAGATTTTGGGGTAGGCAGGGCGGGCTCAACTGCTCGGCATCTCGGAGGCATGGTGATCTGCACTTAAAGGACATTAATCAGAACCAATCGACATGAAGACAACAAAAAACAATTAAAACAAGTAAATAATTCCCCCGATTAAGCCTAACAAAATTCACTTTCCTAAACTCTAATTAGCAAGTTCCACCATCTTCAACTTCAATATCAAAAACCATTACCCTCAAACTCAATCAAGAGTGAACATGTAGATGAGACCTTGATCGCATAATTATTTTTCTAGCGATTTAGCAGAACTAATAATACAACGGCAAATAAAATTATCGAATCCTAGGGGAAAGAAGTAACGAAAAACCATAATTACTAAAACATAGTTTCTCAAAATACTGGTTAGGGGGAATTCACTTTTTGGTTTTCGTTTTCAAACTAATTTCACAATTTATAATTCAAACAGGAAAATAAAATAACTTTATGGAAGCATATATGAGAAGTACAGATTCCAGGGATATCTACCTATAAAGTATTACATGTATGAACAAATTGATTAATTCCCAATTTAATTCCTATTCGTGGTGAAGCATCATAAAAGTATTATGAGCTTCTTTATTGGACAATTCATAAAGTTGATTAATCAATTATCTATCTCCGTTCGGTCTCAAGACTAATTAATTAACTCCAAAAATCTACATATCTATTCCTATAATCTATTCCCTTCTGTTCAGACAAGAAATTAAATTATATTGTGAAAAATCTTTCCATTGAAAACTATTACAGTTACGTCTCTAATTCTCACTAATTAATCCTAAGATGTGGCCAGCAACTCAAGATTATGAATAAGTGCAGAATTTACAAACTACGATGGGAAAGGAAAATTAATTCAATTAATCTAACATGCATACATTGATAGTTCGAAACCCTGGAATCTGAGAAGGAAGTTAGTTACACATATTCATGAATAAAATCATCAGAGATGAAGAAAAACATGAATTGCATAAAAACTGGGTGTAGATGTCTTCCCACAAATATTTGTCTTCAACCATAAAACATAAAACTCTTGGAAATCTTCTAAAATCTTCAACTCTAAAATTCTACACACTAAAATTTGAATTTTACATGGCTTTATATAGCTGTGATAGATGTATCATATAGTATCTAGGATTAGATATATCTAAATCTTCAAATCAGGATCAGATTAGGATTTCCCGGATTCGCGTCGATCGACGGAGAACTCGCGTCAATCAACGCTCATGAAGGACCCGCATCGATCAACACATGATGTGCATCGATCGATGTGCACCTCGCCTCCGTTGTCTTGCGTCGATCGTGCGTTGATCATCCCTCCGAGCAGCTGCATCGAACGGCATGCCTTTAGCGTCGATCGACGTAGGTCTGCAACTCGAGCATCCTTTGATTTCTTCCCTATTTTTGACTCAAAACCTGCATAATTTATCAATTACGATATTACGAGCACAAAAGCCAATTCATGCACAATTAAACACGTTAAACAACTCAAACATCACCAAAATAGTCAAAGAACCCAAAGATAAGTTGGTAAAAATACTAACTTATCAATTCCCCCAAACTTAAACCATTGATCGTCCTCTATCAATTCACAGACACTACAAGAAAAATATTGAACAACAACACTAAAAAGACAATATTTTTCGTTGAAAAGTGTTGTCGTAGACTAAAAAAGTAGTGTTGTAAATAAAAATGTTGTCTTTTAGTAAAATAATACGCTAAAAGACAACAGTTTTACACTTGTGTTGTCGTTTACATGTTGTCTATTATCGAAAAGACAACAGTTGCTAAAAAATACGCTAAAAGACAACAATTTTACATAAGTGTTGTTGATTACGTGTTGTCTATTATCGAAA
>JAPKLW010000019.1:662901-707279 GCA_026898455.1 Plectranthus barbatus | reverse complement strand
AAAGACAACAGTAGCTAAAAAATACGCTAAAAGACAACAGTTTTACACTAGTGTTGTTGTTTACGTGTTGCCTATTATCGAAAAGACAACAGTTTTACACTAGTGTTGTTGTTTACGTGTTGTTTATTCTTGAAAAAACAACAGTTGTATTTGTGTGTTGTTATTCTAATTATTTTAAATTCTAGTGATTCTTATTTAATTGATAAAAATACTCTGTAATATTTTAAAAAGTTAAACGTTACATTTGGTGTATATAATAGTTTTCCCTATATTATTTTATACTTAATTTTTATTTTTGTAAAAATAATAACTTAATTTAGGAAACAAGATAATTAAATATAAAATAAAACACCATTAGAGAGTAGACGATTTTATCCATATTTATTGGTACTACAATAATAATTGTGTGTGGTAAAACCATCTTGCCGATAACCAAAAGATCATAGGTTTGAAATACCTTTGAAATACGTGGGTATGCCAGGTGAATTAAATATGTTTTAAATAATTATTCAAAAAAAAATACACAAAGTGTATAAAAAATACCTTGATTTTTAGACTAATTATAAAATATAAAATGACAAAACAAATATGTGTTAATTTATTTGATTTATATTAAAGATACATTAATAATTATAATTATAAATCATATAGAAATCATATAATTTGTGTTTGTAGTTTAGATGGTTGAGCTCCAGCGTATCATGCAGGATGTACTGGGATCGATACCCCACTTCTCCATTTTAATTTTTTTCATGTTGGAGAATAGACAACGGTTTAAAAGACAACAGTTGTAAACCCGTTGTCTTTTTTAGAAACGACAACGGTTTCAAAACCGTTGTCTTTCAGTACCAACTTATAACAACACCACTTACGACAACACTTCAAAATGCCCTACAACAACATTTTTTAACCGTTGTTGTTTCGCATTTTTCTTGTAGTGAGATAAGAAATCAAATCTCATGCAAATACAAGTGTGCAATGCCTCACAAGCTTCTTTCACTATCCGAGTATCACTTATTCACATAAATCATGCAATCCAAACAAAATTCTCATTGTTAAATTATTGAGGAACCTCACAGGGCAGTGTTTGCAATCGTCGCATAAAAAGTAAAGGGTTTGTGTTTCACTCACTCAAGGTTTTAGTTTACCTCACCATAAGTTTGAAAATTTTCTCATCTCTCCACTGCTTGTTAGTGTGACTTTTCAGTGAATCAGAAAGGTCTTATTTTGATTGTAATGTGGCTTACCTAAAAGGTGGGATACGTTTGGCTAAGTGACTCAAAATATTGCAATTAAAACTCAAAAACCCAAGCATACCATAACCACATAGTTTTTCTCTTATGCATAATCTTGTTCCTTCTCTTTTCCTTATAATTTTCAGGTCCCCTTAGAACATATTTTAAACTTTCGTGAACTTACAAGCATATGAATGTTTTTTTCTTCCTTTTTCCACTAATGTTCACTTTTTTTCTTAATTTACCCATGGGAGCCCTTACTTTTGCACATGGAATCACATCACAATCCCACAATTCACACCTTCCAATAAATCATAATCGTCTTATTCATCAACCCTTCTAATTAAAGAAAATTTGTTAAAGGCTCAAAGGGGCTACAAATGGAAATTAAAGGTTGGTGTATAAGAGATGGGCTACGAAAGAACATGCCTAAAATCATTTTCACCCTATTACCACACTTAATGCAACCTCAAGAGAGAAAATTTTCAAATTCTAGAAAGTAAGTCTAACAACCTTGTCACTCATCAAACGAAAAAGAGGTTCAAATTTTCACACAGGGTTAAAATTTTTGTTACTCCTCACTAATTACCCAATTTGAACAGTTATCAAGCAATAATTTATATTTCAAAGATCAACTCCCTAAGCAAAATAGCTTCTATCATTGGCTACTCTATCACACAAATTTTCATTCTTAATCAGCAAATATCTCAATTATCAATCAACTATTCTTATTTAAGGGAATACAAGTCATACTTTCCAACACCAACATAATCAAAATAGTTCCGACTTTCCTATGTTCAAAAGCTCCTAAAACAGTTCTCAAGACTCTACAATTCAGAACTAGTACCACAAATCAAGAATTCAAAATACTAATTTGAGTGAAAATCCTTGCAGAGAACAACTGTTCACATTGAAGCAAAAGAACAACGATGGTGATGGTGCAAAACCTAGGAACTAAAATAAACAACTAAATAAAAATAAAATAGTAAATAAATAAAAATAAAAAAGTTTCCCTTTTCCGATCCTCATCCCCCCTAACTAGTTTCACTCGAAGGAGTGGACAAGTTTGAAAGTTAGATAGGAAAAGAGAAACGGTACCTCAATCCTCCACGGGGGGTCCACCATCTCCTAATCGGCGGTGTGCCGATCTTGGCTTCTCTGATTTCGCTCCCGAAGTCAGCGCATGTAGGTGGACTCCGGCTGATAGTCCAACAGGAGGCGCTGAATCTGACTGTCGATGGTCTCCAGCCTAGTATGCATATGTCGGCGAAACTCGGCCTGGCGGGTACGCTCCGCTACGTGCTCGGCAGCCTACTGCTGCATGAACTAAAAAAGCATGGCTAGATCCACTCCGGTAGAGGAGGACTCTCCCAAAAAGTGGCTGGTCGAGGCTCCACCGGTCCATCCCGGAATCTTGTCGGTTCCCTCCTCGCGCTCTTCCTCATCGGGTGCCTCTTCCTCCTCGGGTGCCTCTTACCCCATGTTCTGTGTTGGGGGTGAATTCTGCGGCTGCTCAGCATTCAAACGGCGGTGCTGCCGTCGGCCCTCCTCACGGGCGCGGGTGCGCGGTCAGTGACTGAGGCGTGAGGAGTCGGCTCCCCCATTAGGTCTGATCATGATCTGCATGTGGGTGGGGGTACTCTTCAACCAGTTGGTGCGGTGGTGGTAGTCCGTGACACGAGTGAGGTCCGGTTGATGGAGTGGAAATTTGTCCCCATTGGACATCTGCAGCGACCATCCATCCTCGCGGGCTGTAAGCATCTGTATCTGCACCAGATGTGCAGTGCCGAGTCTCCTAGTCTCCTCAAACCTCTTGATGTCGGTCAAGTCAATCCCCACACGTACTGCAATCGGGGTAATCAATCCCCCGCTCCAAATGTTTCCCGTTGCGGCCTTCACCTGTCGTCTCCAATGGTCCATGATGAGGGCGGCAAAACTGGAGCTGTCGTCGGTAAACATGCAGTAGAGGGCATAGAGCTCTCCAAACCGGACTTTGGCACTTTCATGGCGGCCGGTGATCGACACCCCCATGCACCGCTGAAGATAATGGAACACGGGGTTGTTGATGGACGAGGCTTTCAAGCCTCCTGCATTAAAGTCTCTTGTGTTCTCCTCCGCTTCAGCTGCAATTTGTCGCCAAAACTTGACTATGTTGAACTCCCTTGGAAGAAAACCCATCCCAGTTTTGGGGACTCCCCAAATACCATCCAGCACATCCCTCGGGAGCTTGTAGTACTGGTTCAGAAGCTGAAAACCGATGGTTGTTGGCTCAGACTCTGGTTGGACTTCATAGACGTGGAGGGATGCAAAGAACTCCAGCACGAGCAATGGATATGTGGGCCACCACTCGGTCATCCAAGTGCTCCATCCCGCTCTCTCCAGCAGGGTCTCGACATCTGCCCGAACCCCAAGCTGCGCCATTGTCACTGGGCATGGGTAGAGGGTCTGTAAGACTCGGAAGTCCTCACCATTGAGCTTTTCGTAGAATGCCTCCGCTTCTGGGTTTGTGAAAGTTGGTTAGAAAGCCATTTGTTTCTGCAGGGATAGAAGAAAAAAATTGTCATCAAGTGTTCATTTACTTCACCGAAATTTCCAAGTACCAATAAAAAATATTGCAATTAGCTCCATGTTGTATCTATGCATGCAAAATTGACTCAACTGCTATTCAATTCACATCTAAATCTATCCATAAACACCCTCAATTGAAACAATTTTGACCTATAATAAGCAAGTAAGAAAACAAGAAAAAATAGGAAAACTCCCAAACACGCTAGAATCAAAGTTATTCAATTTCACGACTACAAATTCTCCTATTGCGAACACATCGACTAGAATCATGACCTATATCGAACAATCGAGCAAGAAGTGCAAAGAAATCGACGAAAGAGCAAAAATTTGAAACTAGGGCACAATAGTCCAAATTCATCAATTTAATCCACAAATTCGTCAAAAAGCACAAAATAATCAAAGGGTAAGAGTCTAGGAGGCATACCTTGAGTTGTAGTGGCAAATTATAGGGAAATTTTTTCGAGTTTGGGTGTTTGGAGTGAAGAGGCGCAACATGCGTGTGTGTGTTGTGTTGAAAAAATGAAGAAAAAGGGGTTTTAAAGCCACTTACCCGCACATCTGAAGTGAGTGCATCGATCGACGCAGGTTCCGTGTCGATCGACACGGACCAGAAACTCGCGTCAATCGACGTGAGGTTGGCGTCGATCGACGCAGACCTGAACAGAAATAAAAAACACTGGAAACTCAAAAATTAGTGTAAAAAAAATTAATTCCTATTGACTCAACTCGACTGAATTAAAATAAAAAAATAAGAAAAATAGTAAGTTGTTGGGTTACCTCCCAACAAGTGCTTGGTTTAATGTCGCTACCTTGACAATACCTGTATTTTCATGGGCGATTCAATTAATACTTCTCCACCGCACAAATTTGAAGTGGGGTGTAGTACGGTTTAAGTTTCTGCCAGTTGACTTTGAATGACTTGCCATCTTGACCAGCCAGTTCAACCACACCATTCGAAAATTGCCAGACTACGGTGTGTGGTCCAGCCCACTTTGATTGCAACTTTCCGGGCATGAAGTGAAGACGGGATTTGAAGAGGAGAACTTTGTCACCTGAATTGAAAACATGCGTGCGAATCCCCCTGTCGTGGTACCTCTTAGCGTGCGTCTTATATATGATGTTTTTCTCATAAGCTTCATCCCTGAAGTCTTCCAACTCATTCAATGCCATAGCTAGATCTGCTGCGGCCGTCCTCCAATTCAGATTTAGCTCTTTCACTGCTCTCCAAGCCTTGTGTTCCATCTCCACGGGGAGATGGCAGGATTTTCCAAAAATAAGCTGATATGGAGACATCCCAATGGGTGTTTTGTAGGCGGTGCGGTAAGCCCATAATGCATTGTCGAGCTTCACATCCCAATCTTTCCTTTGTTTCACCGTCTTCTCCAAGATTTGCTTGATTTCGCGGTTGGACAGCTCTATCAGCCTGTTCACTTACGGGTGATATGGGGTAGTAACACGATGCTTGACTCTGTACCTAGCAAGAAGAGAAGTAAGTCATTTCTTACAAAAATGGGATCCCCCATCACTTACCAAGGCTCTTGGAGTCCCAAATCTTGTCATAAGCTTTTGCAGGAACTTGATGACGACTTTAGAGTCGTTGGTGGCTGTTGGAATGGCTTCAACCCATCGTGACACATAATCAACCGCAAGAAGAATATATGAGAACCCATGGGATGGCGAAAAAGGGCCCATGAAGTCGATCCCCCACACATCAAAGATTTCAACTTCAATTTCCGGTTCTGTGGCATCTCATCCCTCCGCGAGATGTTGCCGGTCCTCTGGCAATGATCATAGCTCGTAATCCATCCGCGATAGACCTCGTAGATGGAAGGCCAATAGAATTCGCTCGAATGAATTTTGAATGTCGTCTGGTTGGTTGAATGATGACCGCCACTAGGAGATGAATGGCAAGCTTCGTAGATTTGATTCCACTCGGACTGAGGCACACAACGGCGAATGATGCCGTCAGCACATCTACGCCAAAGGTAGGTATCCTCCCAATAGTAGAATCTGACGTCGTGCAGAAACTTCTTTCTTGCATATGGAGAAGAGTCCGGGGGAAGTACGCCGGCTACCAAGTAGTAGGTGAAGTCCGCATACCAAGGTGTTTTGGACTCGTACGTCTCTCTCAAATCCCTAAGAGCATAGATTTGTTTGTCGGGGAACATCTCTTGGATCCTCATTTGCTGATCATCCCCTTCGACTGGTGGCTCGAGACATGACAAGTGGTCTGCGATCACATTCTCGCTCCCTTTTCTGTCCTAAATCTCCAAGACAAACTCTTGTAGCAACAGTATCCACCTGATCAATCTAGGTTTGGCATCTTGCTTCGCGAACAGATATCTGATAGCTGCATGGTCAGTGTAGACAATTGTCTTTGAACCTATCAGATAGGACCGACACTTGTCAAATGTATACACTACATCGAGCATTTCCTTCTCCGTGGTGGTGTAGTTGCACTGCGCCGGATTCATGCTCTTGCTGGCGTAGTGAGAGCCTTCCTTTCAGCTGCCCCAAGACTGCCCCAACAGCGTAGTCGCTGGCGTCGCACATCAATGTGAAAGGCTCACCCCAATCTGGCGAAGTCAAGACTGGTGCAGTCACTAGCGCCTCTTTCAGTCTCTCGAAGGCTTGCAAGCACTCGTCATCAAAGACGAAGGAAACATCCTTCTCCAACAGGTTGCACAACAGCCGAGATATCTTCGAGAAGTCTTTGATGAACCTCCTATAAAACCTGGCGTGGCCGAGAAAGCTTCGAACTGCTTTGACATTTGCTGGCGGTGGCATCTTCTCAATGGCTGTCACTTTGGCTCAGTCCACCTCCAGTCCTTCAGCTGATACTCGATGACCTAGCGCAATTCCTTCTCGCACCATGAAGTGTCATTTCTCCCAATTGAGGCATAGGTTTGTCTCGGTGCATCTCTCCAGTACAGTAGCCAAATTCTGCAAACAAACATCAAATGTGCTACCAAAAACTGAGAAATCGTCCATGAATACCTCCATGACATCTTCGATCAAGTCGTGGAAGATTGCCATCATGCATCTTTGGAAAGTCGCTGGTGCGTTGCACAGTCCAAATGGCATTCGTCGGTATGCGAACACTCCGTACGGACAGGTGAATGCGGTCTTGTGATGGTCCTCCGGCGCCACTGCAATCTGGTTATACCCTGAGTAACCATCAAGAAAAGAATAGAAAGGGTAACCAGATAATCTATCTAACATTTGATCAATGAATGGGAGAGGAAAATGATCCTTGCACGTGGCGGCGTTGAGGGTCCGGTAGTCAATGCAGAATCGCCATCCTGTGACTGGTCTTGTTGCGACCTCCTCTCCATCGTCATTCCTTATGATCTGCATCCCCCCTTTCTTGGCTACAACTTGTGTAGGGTCATCCATTTGCTGTCGGAAATTGGGTAGATCATGTCATGGTCTAGGAGTTTGAGTACCTCATTCTTTACGGCTTCCTGCATGATAGGGTTCAGTCGCCGTTGTGCTTGTCTCTTTGGCATGGCATTCTCCTCCAGAATGATCTTGTGCATGTAGAGCGAATGACTGATCCCTTTGATATCCCCCAAAGTCCATCCAATGGCGGACTTGTATTTCCGTAGGACTCGCAATAATTTTTCCAATTCCCCCTGTGTCAAGTAAGCAGAGACGATCACAGGGTAAGTATCATTAGATTCCACAAAAATGTACCTCACAGCTCATCTTGATTACCTTAGCATGCCCTTGTCGAACGAGATTATCACCTAACTTTGTGACACGGTTAATGATAATGACTCGAACCACTAATCAAATATGGATAAAGAAACGAAAGCACTCCCTCACGTGTTTAGGTCATTCATGTAATTCATGTTATCTCTCTTTCTTTTTTTCATACATATGCACCAAATTTTTGTTGGTGCCTCATTTTCCTCATTTCTATGATTTAAATCAATCATTTATTTCATAATATTCATGCCTCAATATTTTTCAACCATCACAAATCCACTCAATTCCCAACCCAACTCACAACACCGTATTCGCCCTCATACACTTTCCCCCCAAATTTGGTCCTAATAAGATCAAAGAAATATCTCAAAATAAGCTCAATCACGGGGGTCAAAGATATGAATGGCAAAAATTGATCAAGTAATTCCACCTTATAATCCCGATGTGCAAGGTAGGACTAAGAATTGATGGCTTAATATCATCTTCTAGTCACCAAACTTATGCCAAATAGATAGAGAATAGATGCAAGTTCTAGATTTTTCACTCTCAATATCGCCTCTCTCAAACGAATAAGATATGACAATATCATGGCTCAAATACTCTCAGCTTTTTGTCAAGTCCAACACATAAACCACACACAAAACTCGACATTTCAAAAGTAAGATAAAACATGCATCGGTATCAAGATTATGCCCTATCATTGGTTGAGAAAAAATTCAAGCTCTACTAAGTCAATCATGGTCCAATCTCAAGTTCTTGTTCGGGTTCAACACACAAACAAGCACACAACATCCTAACAATCTATATGCAATTAACAATTGGCAAGAGAAACGATAGAATGTGTTACCCATCGGTAGCCATGATCGAACCATTCTCCCATGCCTTATTTGTACCTACTAAATCAACACAAACACCACCAAACACTTGAGCATAAAACAAACCAATTAAGCACTCATTTCCAGCAAACTTTCCACAAACCATAATCAACAATGATAAACCATATCCACTAGCTCACCGTACATACCAAACCATTCAACCATCCACTAACCATGCCAAATAGAAAGCATTAAATCATGTAAGCTCGCTAATAATTCATCAAAACATATCATAATCATAAAAATTCAATCCACATCCAAATCCAAAGAGTAGAGTATATCAAATCATTATACAACCCAATCGAAAATCAAATCATTATTCAATTTAAACAAACTAAACTAGAAAGCAAGGTAAGATAGAGGAGTAGAGTAAACCACATCACCGACTACCGACACCTCCCCCCAAACTTAGTCAAGTGAGACTAAGTTTGTAAAAAGGTAGGCGGTGAGGCATCACTCCATCCTATCCTGCGGTGGTTGGCGTCAATCCTCATCATCATGTGGTGGGTGGTCACTTCAACAATGCTGACACGGCATAGGGATCACCTCCTCACAACGAGCAACAATCAATCGAGTCATATCCAGATGAGCTTCAGAACTCATCAACCAGTTGGAATGATCCAGCAAATCATCAATCTTAGTCAAAACACGATTAGGCAATTTAATTCCCACATCACCAAATTTGTAAAAATAACAGTCTCCAAGCTTAGATGGAACCAAAAATGCCTTAGTAACCAATGCAGTCGTATTGAGACTCAACCCCAGAGCAAAAACTCTGACACAGCAACAACACAAAATTCAAAAATAGGCAACAACAAACCACTACCACAAATAATTGAATTCTCCGATTCGAAAGTGTTGTTCCAACTCTCCATTAACCAACCACCGATTGAGAATTCCCTTCCATTCAGCAAAGCAAACATAAATTGAAAATCAGAAATACCAACAAGACCAGACCCATCGAAACCACAAGATAAACCCTCTATCATATGGTGAAGATACTGAACGATAGGATTCTTAATTTTATACGACCTACAAGATTTAACATTAAAATCTTCCGAATGCGTAATTTCAGAAATTGATTCCCAAAATTCATAAGGATTCAGATCATCAAAAATACACTCTGATTCTTCAGAACACCCAAATATCTTATCAATCTCTTGCCCACTTAAGAAAAATTCTAACCTTCAAGTTTGAATTTTTCCAATACCGGAAGACCGAGTGCACTCTATGTAATTCGAACTGAGGCCAAAAATTCCTTTGACAACTTCATATACGTAGGCCATCTCCCGTGAAGCAATTTCCTCCATCCAATGCCAGTGAACAAATTCCACACATCCTTCTTCAAATCCAGCGCCTCCAAAGTTTCCTAACAAAAGTATGTAGTTCCAACCACTTTCCTTTGTGCCAAAGCAATGAACCTAGTATATTCATCATCGTCGAATCCCTCTGGCCGGCAAATTGAGAAAGAAGGAGATCCACGTACATGCTGACTAGCCATGGACAATTTAAGACAGTAAGAATCGCACAAATTTAAGCAAGAAAATGTCAGAAAGAATTTGGGAATGGAAATCTCGACCGAAATGAAGTTAGGGCGAAATGGGCATTGAAATCAATCTTATAATTGCACGCAACTCGACCGAGTGACAGATGGCTCGGCCGAGCGACGCGTCTGTCCGAGCAATCAATAGGGCCGCGGTTTGGCTCGGCCGAGCCACAGCTGCTTCCGCCAAAATTTGAATTTTTCCAGCTTTTTGTGATCTCGGACGATCCGCAATAATCCCGGACGAGCTTCCTCTCTGTTCTGCTGCACTTTTCATTCACCATTCTGGGCACTTCGCCTCCCCACTTCTTCGATCTCTCATCACAACACAATGTAATTCCGTAGATCCCTATCAATCTAGAATCCTTCAACACAACCACACAATATTAAACTAACACAAGCAAATAACAAACACTTATTCAAAACATGAAAGTAAACAAGATATAAATCTGTTGGGTTGCCTCCCAACAAGCACTTTTTTAACGTCGATAGCTCGACAATCATACCTCAATTTCAATCGTGATCAAAAGGTGCGGATCCGGAACTCATACCTCGTTCTATTAACACATGATCGTCCGGGAAAAACAACTTTCTCCGAGCACTCCAGGATGTATCACCATCAACCCGAGCTTTCTTTGTTCTACCTTGATCAAACTCAATATCATCCCCCGCATCATCCTTCTCATCATTCTCTTCCCCCACAAAGTCCAATCCCGGGTCAAGCACATCCTTCAATCTCTTCTTTTTTCCAACTTTTTCAGCTTCATTCTCATCAATACTCCTTGGAGGTAAAGAAAAGACAACTTGTTTTCCACAACAACGGAAAGTGAGCTCTCCATGTTTCATGTCATAAAGTGCATCGGCCGTATGCAAGAATGGCCTTCCAAAAATCAATTGTATTCCACCTTTGTTCTTCATTTCCACTACAAGAAAATCACCCGGGAATGTAAATGTTAAGACCTCTACATGTACGTCTTCAACAATTCCCCGTGGGCAAAATAGAGCATGATTTGCCAATTGTAGGACTTGACTTGTAGGTTTAAGTTCTCCAATATCCACTTCCTTATATAAGTCCCATGACATTACGTTCACACTAGCACTGGAGTCACACAAGGCTTTCTCGACATTTATATCTCCAATTGCACACCCAGTAACAAATCCCCCGGATCCTCCTTCTTGATAGCTATGCTCTTTCCTTCTTGTTCATTATTCCTTAAATCATATAGCTCACCATCCAGAATCGGCTTTCTCCTCATCTCTTGGTTGGCGTATCTTCCACTTCCCACAACATATCCCCCTTGACCACTACTCCCTCCTCTTTCCAATTGCATTTGGGGATTGAGAGCATTGTTGGGGTTTGCATAGGAGAAGTTTGGGTGAAAATGGTAATACATTTTTCTCGAAGGATTATATTGAGGCCGATTATTGTACCTCATCATTTGGTTGACAAAGTTAACATTCTCCGGATAAGCATCCTCATGCTTAATAACCATCATATCCTCCTTTCTACTCCCCGAAGTAGATAACGCATCGAGCTTTCTTTGCATGGTAGCTATTTGCTCTTTGAAGTCCTTGCTTTCCTTGGCATCATTTACCGATTTCACTGGTCTATAATCTTTCCTTTCCTTTGGCCATTGGAAACTATTTTTTGCTATTTTTTAAATTGTCCGCCATGCTTCTTCTTCCTCTTGATTGAGGAAAGCACTCCCCGACGAGGCATCCATCATTACTTTCGTATCATAATTCAATCCCCATAGAATTGGCAAATTTGTTGACTACGGGAGAGACCATGCCTCAGACATTTTCGGAGAAGCTCACGAAACTGATCCTATGCTTCATAGAGCGATTCATCATATCTTTGCCCAAAAGATGTTATATCGGCTCTCCTATTCAACGTCAAACTAGGTGGAAAGAACTTGAACAAGAACTTCTATCGAAGTTCCTCCCATGTAGCAATGTTGGATTTATCTAACCCTTCAAACCAACTTCGAGCTCCATCTCGCAAGGAAAATGAAAATAACCGCAATCTAATTTGATCTTGGGGCACTTGATTGATTTTGATTATATCCGTGATCTCCAAGAACCTAGAGATATGGATATTAGGATCCTCAGTCATATGCCCCCCGAATTGGTTATTTTGAATCATTTGTACCAATTGTGGCTTGATTTCAAACTGCGTGGCGTTCACTCCTAACCGGAATCCTTCAGTTGTCGGTCCCCCTTGCGGTCTAAACAAGTTTTGTAACGGTCTTCGTGGTCCGTTCCTCTCATTCATCATTGCTTTCATTAATTCAAGTTGCCTCTCCAACTTTTCTATTCTAACCGTATCCTCACCACGGTGATCCATCTCAAACTCAACTTCAATATTATCTCTTCTTTGACAAAACTTCCTTTCTTCAATCTCCCGAGCTTTAGACCTAGTGATCATAAACAACCTATAACTTCCACAAAAACCAATTACCAAACCAACACAAATCAAACAAACAATACAAGAACAATATTCAAACAAGAACTAAAAACAATATTCACACAAGCAATTAATCAAACACCTAGCATACAACTTCCAAACTTTCAACAATATCTATAAGCCTACTCAAAAGAATCCCCAGCAACGGTGCCAAAAAACTTGATGCACGTGTAATTCAACACAAAAACCAAGTTAAATTTTCAATCCAAGGTTTTTTCGAATTTGCCCTATAGAATACTACTTACTTGTTAGGGAAATGTTATAGCTAGGCAAACTAGTATCGTTAAGTTATTTTTGTCTAAATTCCTAGTGCAAAATTTAACTAACTACATCCATACTTAAACAGACAATCAACTTCATTAAGCATAAAATGTAAATTCAAGCAACACTTCAATTTGTAGTAACAATGGTAGAACAAGTCTCACAAGTTCTCAAATGAGTAAGAACGGATGTTGATAAGAACTTAGGTGTGATCCACTTGAGTTGAGCTATGATGCAAACATATTTAATTCCTAAATGGATGGACTATTACCCTAGACTAGCCAACCCCCAGTTATGGTGAATCGACCGTTGATGACACTAAGAACTTCAAACAGCTACGTTATCGGAACCTAGACCACTCCTAATAGCACGTAAATCATCATCCTATGCCCTATCTCCACACAGGGATTGGATCAAGGAACACAAGAACTCACACTATTCACGACACTCCTTTCCGCTTGTTGGCTGCAAAATTGGTATCAATTAACACCAAGATTGACTATTACCTACACCTAGGTGCATGTGAACAAGCTCTAGTGTGATTCAATCTCAAATAGGAAAGTAAACAAACATAATTCAACCTAGTTTCTCACACCTTCATTCAAATCAACATCAAAGGAAATTTAGAATTCCATACCTCCAATGTTCAACATTACAATATTCGATTTAAAGCCAAAAATTACAAGAGATATGTTTGAATGAATTCTTCCCCTAAATTGAGTACTTTAATTTTGATCTACCAACTTTGATCCTCAATTCCTCTCCAATGATGGTGGATTAGCTCTTGCTCCTCTTGGATTAAGATGGAATTAGGATGAGAGATGGAATTTGGGGTGAATTCTAGCTTGATGTAATGAAAAATGGCCAAAAGTTCTCTTTAATCTCGAAAATCCCCCTTTTAAAGGCGAGCAAACAGGGCCTTGGCTCGCCCGAGCCTCAGACGGCTCGCCCGGGATGACTCAGTAACCGTAAAAAACCGCCGAAAACTGCGATCTGGCTCGGCCGAGCTAGATTGGCTCGACCGAGACTACCCTCTGTTGGCAGGGCTCGACCGAGCCTGCTCAACTCGGTCGAGCGAGCCTTCTGTCCCCATGACTGGACCGAGCCTGGCTCCGCTCGGCCGAGTGCGGTCTCTGAATCTCCAAAAAATCCCCTTTTTGCTCCGCTCAGGCGAGCCTATCCTCCTTTGACTCCAAACTTGGACGATTTGCCTCCAAAACTCAACCAAAAGTGTCGTTTTATGCTCAAAACTCAACCTACAACATTCCAAACACAAAAAAATGAAAACACAACAAAAGAACAACGAAAGCATATGATATGAGAGTAAAATAGCCACAAACATGCACATTCACATACCGAAATGAAGGTCATTTTACGCACATATCAGCCGCTTCGGGCATCATTTATCAAACAACGTTACCTTAGTCACCTAAGTCCCATGGTGTTGCCGAAAGGAAAAATCGAACACTAAAGGAAATGATGAACGCCCTATTGATAAGTTCGGGGCTACTCCAGAATATGTGGGGAGAAGTTGTTTTGACAGCTAACTATATCTAGAATAAGATACCCCTTAAAGAGAAAGAGGTAACCCCTTATGAGTTATGGAAAGAACGAACACCGTCCTACAAATAACTTAAGGTGTGGGGTTGTTTAGCAAATGTTGAAGTGTCTTTACCCAAACAAGTTAAATTGGACCTAAGAAAATTGATTGCATCTTTATAGGGTATGCTTTAAATAGTGTTGCCTATCGATTTCTTTTACACATGTTGGATAATCCGAATGTAACCGAAGGCACCACTATAGAATAAAGAAATTTTATATTCGTTTAGCACATCTATTCTTGTAAAGATAAGGAAAATGTACCAACAATGTCTAGAAAAAGGACATATGAAGAGACTACTAGTTCTAGTGCTATGGAGGAAGAACCGAGACGTAGTCAAAGGGCTAGAGTAGCTAAAAGTTTTGGTCCGAAGTTTAACACTACATGTTAGATGATGAACCTAGAATAATTAATCATGCCTTAGCTAGACCCGATGCCTCACTATGGTAAGAAGCCATTAATAGGGAGATTGAATCTATTATGCAAAATCATACATGGATTTTGACCGATCTCCCGAAAGGTTGTAAGCCCTTAAGATGCTTGTGGATCCTTAAAAGAAAGTACAAAGGTGATGGTTCGATCGATAAGTATAAAAATCGCCTTGTGGCGAAAGGAATTAAACAAAGAGAGGCAGATAATTTCTTCGAAACCTATTCACCAGTGACTAGGATCACATCTATCAGGGTGCTTATAGCGATTGCTATCTTGCACAATCCCGAAATATTCCAAATGAATGTGAAGACATCCTTGTTAAATGGAGAGCTAGAAGAAGCTATCTATATTGATCAACCGGAAGGATTTGTAGTACTCGGACAAGAGAGAAAGATATCCAAATTGGTTAGATCCTTATACGGTCTTTAAAAAGTGCCCAAATAGTGGCATGTTCTATTTGACAAAGCATATATAACTGTAAGTGGCGTCCACTTCAAATGTACACTTATGAAACCAAAGGGGGTGTCCATGGCCCGAAATGGAACCAAACATGAGAACGAATGGAGGTTGAAATGTTAATGTTTCAATATTGTTGACTCGGTACACAAGATGGAGTAGTTCAAGGTATTCTTACCACTAAACTGTCGGTGTACTTGATGACATAGAATATGAAAGGTTTAAAGTCATAAGCTATCTATTCAGGTGCATTAACTTTTCTCGAAAACTGGGTTGGATTTGCATTCATGGATTTTAGCATTTTCCACTCGTGGGGGGGATTGTTGGTAACTCGGGGACATTATTGTAAATTCCTGAAGTGAAATATTTAATTTTATTGTAATTAAATATTACCAAATGAATCTACGAGATGTGTAGATGATTGTAGTATATTTATTTTCTCAAAATCAAATTTCGGTGAGTGAGAAATGAGTCCACGAAGTGACATGGTTAGTGGGATTATTACTTAAGAGGGTTATGTAATAAATGAAGTCCCTCATTGATTAATTACATTAATTAATTTGTTTATATAAACCTTAATGATTGAGGTGTGTATTAACAAGGTGTGCAGTGTATGTGGCACCAGGTGGCATCCTCGCGAGGCACCGCTCGCCTAGGCCCGCCTCCTCCTTCGGCCTTTGCGAGGCTGCTGGTCTAGCACTTGCGTTCGTGTCCCGTGACCCTTCCCCGTGCCCCGAGCCACGACCCCGATCCCGGTCCTAGCTCTGACTCAATTTCGATTCTTGGCAATTGGTCTTTGCCGATTACCTTTTGGGACGATCGGCGGTTAACGAACACTACGTTGGCGAATTAAGCTTTTGAATGGCAACTTGTAGAATTATTAATAGTGTAGGGGAATTAAATTGAGTTGAGTAGAATGTTGTTTAAGTTTTATTTATTTATTATTAAACGAATAAATAATTACTTTTAGATTAAATTTAAACTACCCAATATTTTCTCAAAGAAAAAAATTTTATTTTATTCTTAAAAAACATAATATTCATACTAAAACTTAATTTTTTCTTATAATAACAAAGTTAAACAAAGATTTTTCATACTCATTACTCTTAAATTGTAAGAATATTAATATGAGTCAATATACTAAATATTTTACATTTCATACTATTTTATAAGCTAACAAACTTTTGAGAGCTCACAAACACTAAAAAGCTTAAGTTCATTTCCTTTAACAAACAAACTTCACTACAAAAGCTCAAACAAAATTTTTAGCTATTCGAGATCCGTGAAGGTCATAGATTTTAATTTATTAATAACCCTGAGAATTATAAATTATTGTAATAGTTGTTATTTTATAGATATACTGTCATTGTATTATGAAAACTACCTGTGATATGTACCATAACCATACCAAAGATACTAAGTCCACATATTTTCCCTCTCATTCTTTGATTTTGTGGTATCAGAAGTCGGATTCCAATTTTTTTTTTAAAACATGGGATTTTCATAAATTGTATAGTATTGATTGAAGGAGTGTTGTCATTTCAAAAGGGATAGTTTAATTATTGATTATTACCAAAAAGTGAATTTTCAATTCAATATTTGAAGGATTTTTAAAATCTTAAATTGAAAATTCATTTTTATTCCATAAATTGAGAATTCATATTAAGAAGAATTATGAATTAAAAATTAAAATATCTTTAAAATCCTGGATTAATAATACTCTTTCATTCCGTTACTACCTACCGAATTATTTTATTTTATTTTATTAAAAAAAAAACAGTCAGATAAGGAACTAATTTAGGTACGTCATGAAGGAGGAATGATTGGTTGAGACATTGACCAGCTTGATTGTCTTGATACCACGCTCCCACACTCTCATTGGATGCTTACATGCAATTGCTCATCACTCGGTTAGGTCATCTAATTGCATCTCTCTCTTCTACAAAATTGTGTCGTTTTAACTCTTCACTCTAAAAGAGAAAAAAAAATATAAAAAATACAAGCCTAGTTGTAATGCAAACGATGTGTGAATAAAGTTTGTTGTAATTCATATATTAAGATTTCAACATAAATGAATATATGTGCATTGCAAAAGAATCTAAAGTTTAATTGTACGAGATTTTTGATGTTCTTCGATGTGATTTTAATTTGAATTAAAATTTCAAGAACTACTGATAGAGTTTGCTAGGATCATGTTGGAAAGTCGTAAGGGACATACGATTTAGTGTTAGAGAACTGGACAAAGGTTAATGTGAAATATTATTAATGATAAAAAAAGGTTACCAATCATTCCAACACGAGAGGTAATCTTAATATTCTCAAGAATGACAAATTGACAAGATGTATTCTGCATATAAGTGCATGAAGTGTCTGATGTACTATCCTTACAACTTATGTAGAGATCGATGTATTTTTTATTCTAGTAAGAACATGTGTCAACTATGTGCCTTAGTTTTGGAATCTTTCCCATTGTATTTCTTGTCATTTTTAGAGCTAGTTCATAGAGTCAGTCATTCGCTAGAATGAGAACCCTGTACGAATCATTTGCTCGTTTGAGGTGTTCGAGTAAGCCTTCGAAGATCATTTGTCAATGATTTACGAATCGTTTATTGTGAATCTTCTTTGAGCATTCATACGATGCCGTCATAAGTTACATTATACATCCTTCGTGTTTATACCCTTAAAAGGAGTTGCTAGACCATTGTAACCTAGACCCAGTGTTCTTAGTAGTGAGTCATTGAGCTTTTGCAAGGCATCAAATAAGAATAATTAAAGATAAAGTTGTATTCAAGACATATGAAGTTGTATTTCTTAAAGAATAGTATGGATTATCATTTGGTCAAGTTTGCATTTGATTTTATAAACTTTCATTCAATTTTGATGTAGTCTCTAGACACCTTTGTTCTATCAATAAAATCTTATTTATAGGACCTAAACACTAGACCTTAGTCAATCATCTTAGATACTCCAAATTATGAATTTATTAACCTCAGATATATTACTTGTTATGGGTCAAATAATTGAAATTAAGGGCTCTTGAAAATAAAGATGTAGCCGATCCAAGCCCATCGATGAATGACAAGTCCAGCCGAGCTGGAAAAGTTAAAGACGACAACCCCTCAATGAAGAAGGAGGCGCGAAACAGACCCCTGGACATTTGAAGGGGCAAGAAGGAATCAACATCCCTTCTGCCAAAAGAGATCAACTCGAATGAGACAAAGAGAACTATGCTTAAAGGACCCAATCAACATGAAAATCACCTAAAAAAAGAGCTTCACCATTGAAACACTCCCCTTAAAGGGAAATGCATTGCAAAATAAGGAGTCCCAATTAGAGACCAAAGCAATTGAAGAATGGTACCTCACCCATGCATTCTATACGGTGAAAGACTAACATAAAAGGAAACTCATGAAGGAGACACATAACGAAAGATTAACGAGCTCCTCCTCAACCAATATCGAAGGACGAAGGGACTCCTCCTCAACCAATATCATAGAACAAAGTGACTCATCCTCATAAAAATATTGAAGGACGAAAGGATTTCCCCTTAACCAATTTTGAAGGGCAATTATTGTAGGACTTTTAAAATTAGATTACTATTGTACCCTTTCAGATTTTACGGGATATGAGAGATATTTTTAAACTATTTATGAGATTTGTCCGTATTTTCTTGCTCTAATTAGATGCTTTTGGCATGTAAAATAAACATCTACTATTCAATACGACACTCCTTTGAGCTAAACAATTTTTCATCACAATCTTAGTTTTTTGTCCAATAAACAAAATTAAACCACAATATTAGCGCCCACTGTGGGGTCTAAAAGATCTATGGATAGAAAACACAACACAAACAACCTCCTAGATGCCAAGGTCCCTCGAGCTACTGTTATTAAAGATGAATAAAAAATATAGGAGAGTTTTTCCAGTAAACATAAGATGAATGCGACCTTCGTGAAGAAATTTGTTTGCTTAAGAGTTCTAAAAAGTAACATCTATCTCTACCAAGAAGAAAGTTACACCCTAAAATCTCAACATAGACTTCTAGTACGAAAAGAATGATGGAATAACAAAGAAGGAGAAGATTGTCGATGTAGATGAGGAGGAAGAAAGAGAGTTAGTTGAGGTGGAAGAAGTAGAGGAATAAGGGGAGGAATAAATTGAGGATCATGAGGACATTGAAGGAGAAGGGAAGAAGATGATAAGGAAAATATGGCTAAAGAGAACAAGGAGGGGGAAGGAACAAAGGGGGTAAAAGACCCTCATTTTAAGGGAGATTTCGACGATGAAATCAAAATGTTGCAATGGAATTGTAATCGTGATGGTGGCCGAAGGAAGAAGGGTGCCAAACAAGCAGGAGGGGCTTAGTTAGAGCTCTCCAATGAATCAAACTGGAAGATCGAAGGGCTCCAAGAGGAGTTAGAAAATTAAGAGGGTGATATGTGATGGAATTATATATTGAAAACATTATGATTGGTATATTATGTACAAGGTCAATTGGTTAATATACTGAGAATCATAAATGTTGTATGTTCATCTCCTGTCTGAATTAACAAACATGTGTCGCAAACGCAATTATCCTCTTATCTCGTCGGTAGGGAGATCATACGGTGTGTAGTAGATCACGGAAGATCGTATGAATCGTTTGACCTAGCGAGATATAAATAGTTATCATATCTGAGATAGTTCAAGGATAAACTGTCGGTATAGGCTGCAGCATACGCGGCAATAAGCATCTTATCTTGGATGGCTTGGTATGCCGGTGTGGGGCACACATTGATAAGGACCTAAGTCGAGATCGATTCTTTTAACTGACATTAAAAGAATCTACATCTCTATGGCTTGATGAGATCCTAAGCCTATATGAAGGTACAGAAGTATATGCAGATTGTGTATTACTTTGAGTTGTAGTGAAAGGCTCTGGTTGAGCTTGTATATCTGTATCTTGGGTAATAGCAGTCTTTGTATGACTGTTTGGTACTAGAATTAAGTAACCACATCCAGTATAGGATGGTGACATTCCCTGAGCAGCTCAAAAGGTTCGTTATGCTAAAGTCCTGCAGGTTGATTAAGTTCAAGCATAAGTGAAAAGGTTTGAATGGATTGACTCAGGAATATAAGATGTTAATTAATTAAATAGCTTGTCAGAGCTTAAATTAATTAACGAATGTCTGTAACCTTAAATGTGGGGATATACCGAGCCCATGCAACCCGTACCTCAAAACTTGGTAGCAAATAGGTAGGACAGTATTGATTCTCTGGTGGAATGAATCAATATTAATTAATCAATTATATTCTGAGTTGAATATGAGAATTAATTAATTGATAGGCCTTATTTGCTATTTTCATTCTGGTCCCTGGTCTAGCCCATGAAACTCAGGCCCAATAGAAGTCTAGTATTTTCCTATAAATAGGCCTCAATTCCTCAGATCTCAACACACCACAAGATCATAAGTTGCACACAACAAACCAGAATTTGGAAGCTGTGGTGATCGACTAGATCTGAGAAACAAGGAGGAAATTCTGCTTCTCAACCGGGCAAGGAATCTGAAGGGAATCTTCACCAGATATTCAGATTGAGTTGGGATACAAATCAGAAGATCATATCAGGAGGATCTTCTTTCTTCTCTCCCTCTTCTATTTTGAAAATATTAATATATTTTCATCAAATTTAATTCCTTTTATCTGTTAGGGAATTAATCTTTGTGCATGTGAAAAGATCAAGAGGAATCTCCGCGCACTCGTTCTTCAGGGTTTCGCAATACAGGTATTCCACATAAACCTTCTTTATGCATAATCAATAGGAGCATGCTAGGAATAATCATAGGCATAGCAATTTATTTTTGATATTCCGATTAATGATTCGGGCAAACGGACTTCGTGATTCAGTTCACGAATCCCTTCAATATGTGTGTAAAATTACCTATTATTCGATGTGTGTGCATGCTTGTTTGTGTTTATTTTACACCTATATCATATGTCTTTCGTGTGTTTTTGTCTTGTTTTTATGTTTTGTGTTGGGAAGGGTTGTGATTGAGCATATTTCATTAATTTTGGCAAAGTTTTGGGGGAAATTCCACCGATCTGAAGTTCTTTGTTGGAAAGATCGACCGAGATGAAGTAAAGGTATAGCAGGGGCGATTCAGAGGTCTGGATCGACCGACCCTCGTTCGAGTTTGGTCGAATTTTGCTTCTGTAGGGCAGTAATTGACCAAACTCTACAGCAATCGACCGGTATCTGCTCTACAGAGCCAAATACTGGTCGATCCCAAACAAGACCAGGCGATCCCTATCAAGCTATTTTGGTGGTTATTCAGTTTTAAACTATCCTGGGCGATCCGATCTTAGACAGGGCGATCTTTGGTGCGGACAACTTACTATAAAAGGGGAGAAAATAGATTTGGAAAGAACTTTTGGCAGATTTTAGATAGATCTAAGAGGGAAAAAAGCATGCACTCACTCCAATTCACTTCCAAACAACTCCAAACATCAGATCTAGGGAGAATCAATTCTACATCACTCCAATTAGATGAAAATTGAATAGGAAATTGAAGAGGATAACCATGAAGATCAGCATTTCTGGGAAAATCTCTTTTCTAACATATATTGTAATGGATTCCTTTTCTCTTGTAATTGAATTGCAATCAACTAAAGGTATGAGTGGCTAAACCTTCTAGGATATTGGTTGGGCAATGTTTTGAGTCTATTGCTATGATTGAATGAATGTTTACTTTCTCCTAGTCAATTGCATCACACTAGAGCTTGTTCCTAATAAAGTAGTGTAGGCACTAACCAATTGCTTGATTATTGACATCGAAATCGCAGCCAATACGCGTGTCTAGATGTTGTGACTAGTGTGTTTGCATACACGTTTTGACCTAATCCATGTGTCGGGATAGCTTGTAGGTCCATAATCCACGAACCATTGGGAGTAAAATTTGATTCGATACCGTAACAGCTTGAGAGTCCTATCTCATCTACTTCTAATTCACCGGTACTAACGGGGTAAGATAATGTAGAGTGGAGGGATCATTACTAGGAGAATGAAAGTTGGTTTACATCATTCTAACATTTAATTAGCTCATTGCAAAGTTCATACCAATATTCTCTTCTCATTTGTGCATTCTATCAATTTGTGATTTTCAAGTATTGTTTGGGAGTTTTTTTGGATGCTTTGAGTGATTTGATAGTCCTACCATGGTGATTGAAGAATTTAGTTTTATTTGGTATTGTTAGCTAGTGTAGATTCAATATTTGCCTAGATTAGAAACTTACTCAACGATTTGATTTACCTAGATATAATCTCAACACCTAATAACTGGTATTCTAGTGGGCGAAATAAGAAGACCTCGGATTGGTATTATTCTTTAAACGTTAGGAGTTTGAGTGATTGAACTTTTAGCACATCAAGTTTTGGCACCGTTGCCGGGGACTTGATTGAGTAGGCTACTAGATATTGGAGAAAGTGTGAGGATTGTAGTCTAGGTGTTTGTTATTTTGTTTGTTTGATTGATTTTTATTATTTTGTTTGATTGTTGTAGTTTTAGGTTTGTGATTGTAGCGTTTGGATCTTTGTAGGTGTTGTAAGATCACGAGGTCCAAAGCTCAGTTGTGCGAAGTGGAAGCTAAAATGGAGAATCAAAGAGGAGTTGCAGCGGAGAGACTTGAAAATTTGCAAAGGCAATTAGAGGAGATGTAAGCAAAAATTCTAGAAAGATAAGACCACATAAGACACTACGGAGTGTGTACCGAAAGATGTGGGAAGGAGATTACCAATGGCCGGAAGGTGGAATCGAGTACCATACGGTGAAAACAATCAAAGAATCTAGTGAGAATGACTGGTTGAGAAGCAAATTAGATTAAATGCAAGATCAACTTAAGTTGTTGAGGAGTTCAAGTAGAAAGAGCGATGCGGTTAATGAAAGAATGTTTGAGAGTTATGATGTGATACATGAAGAGATTCCAATGCAAGTGTCGGTCATTGACAAGCAAGTGAGTGAAACGAAGCAAGCGGAGGAAGTTTCATAGGTCATAGAAATACTTCCAAAGATGAGTTGCAATGAGATCAATGAAAGTGTGAAAGATTAATGTGAGGATTTGATGATGGAACAGAGGGAAGAGAAGAAAGAAATAGAAGAAGTCAAAGAAGAGGAGATAGTGGAGTTGCAAGAAGGGGAACCAAAGAAGGAGGGTTCAATATTATCTCAAGGAAATGAGGAGGAAGTAAGCACTAACAAGTTGGTGCAACATGTTGATGATATGAAGGAAGGTGAAAATGAGATGCCTTCACTCGAGGAAATTTAAGAGGTTCTGATTTTTGCACAATTCTTAGAAGAGGAGAAGATGGTGCAAAAGATGAAGGTGAATGAAGGTCGTGAGTTATTAGAGAAAGGAGTTGGATTGAAGAGATTAAGTTGTATGAATGAGGGGATTGTGATTTCTTCCGTGAGCAAGAATTCGTTCGATGGAGTGCCCGATAGCTTGTACGTGTTGAGAAGTATGCAAGGAGAAGTAAAGGGCACATGTTTGGTTGAAAGAAATTTGAAAGGTAATTCAATCATCCAGTTGCTTCCGAGTAAGGTGCGAACTAGGGAGAAATGTATCTTAAAAACCCACAAGATCTTTGATAATGGGTGAACAAGGTATGAAAGTCAAGCTAACGACTTAAAACAAGCACTTGTTGGGAGGCAACCAACCAATTTTCTTTCTTTTGTTTAATTGTTTTTAGTTGTTTTGATTTTTTAATAAATGTTTAGTTTGTTAAGTTTTGTTAATTAAGGTAGATATGGTGTTTCAAAGAGGGATGAATAATCTTGTCTGATAATTTTGCAGACATATTGTGTTTGGGTGTTGAGAAATTTAAGTTTGGGGGATGCAATTTCACCTTATTGCTGAGAATGTGGTTGAAAAGAAGCAGGGGAGCTGGAAATCAGAGAGAAATTTCACCTTGGACTGAAAAATCTCTCCAAAAAGGACCCAGCGATCCCTGTCGAGCTGTTTTAATGATTATTCAGTTTTAAACCATCCCGGGCGATCCGATCTCTGGTGCAAACAACAAACTATAAAAGGGGAGAAAAAAGATTAGGAATGAACTTTTGGCAGATTTTAGATAGATCTAAGAGGGAAAAAAACAGTTACTCACTCCAATTCACTTCCAAACATCTCCAAACATCATATTTAGGGAGAATCAATGCTACATCGCTCCAATTAGATGCAAATTGAAGAGGAAATTGAAGATCCCACCATGAAGATCCACATTTGGGGGAAAATCTCTTTTCTACTTTATATTATTATGGATTCATTTTCTCTTGTAATTGAATTGCAATCAACTAAATGTATGTGTGGCTAAACTTTATAGGATATTGGTTAGGCAATGTTTTGAATCTATTTCTATGATTGAATGAATGTTTACTTTATCCTAGTCAATTGCATCACACTAGAGCTTGTTCCTAATAAAGTAGTGTAGGCACTAACCAATTGCTTGATTGTTAACATCAAAATCACAACCAATATACGGGTCTACATGTCGTGATTAGTGTGTTTGCATACATGTTTTGACCCAATCCATGTGCGGGGATGTCTTGCTGGTCCACAATTCATGAGCCGTTGGGAGTGATATTTGATTCGATAACGTAACAGCTTGAGAGTCCTATCTCATCTACTTCTAATTCACTGGTATTAAAGGGGTTAGATAATGTAGGGTGGATGGATCATTACTAGGAGAATTAAAGTTGGTTTACATTATTCTAACATTGAATTGGTTCATTGCAAAGTTCATACGAATAACCTCTTCTCATTTGTGCATTCTATCAATTTGTGATTTTCAAGTATTGTTTGTGAGTTTTTTTGGATACTTTGAGTGATTTGATAGTTCTACCATGGTGATTGAAGAATTTTGTTTTATTTGGTATTGTTAGCTAGTGTAGATTCAATATTTGCCTAGATTAGAAACTTACTCAACGATTTGAGTTACCTAGATATAATCTCAACACCAAATAACTGGTATTCTAGTGGGTGAAATAAGAAGACCTAAGATTGATATTATTCTTGAAACATCAGGAGTTTGAGTGACTGAACTTTTAGCACATCAGAGGGCTTACACCTCATTGTCTGGTATGCTAACCGCTTCAACAAAGATATCATAGGAGAGTTATCATGCCTCCCCATTCATTGAGTAACCTTTACATCTCGTTGATGGCTGCCTACGATGGAACGACCGACCCAGATGATGACATCATATTGTACAAGTGAAACATGCAGATTGCCCTAATGAATAGAAACATGAAGTAGGAGTGCAAGTGCAAGTGATTTGACACTTGTTCAATAGTTCATCATTTGCCGAAGGACACGATATCTTCATTCACCAATCATTTTGTACAATACTTTTCTAGCAGTAGGAAGCTGGTAAAAAATGAAAATTACCTGTACGTAATCGTCCATGGGGAGAACTAGGCGTTGAACGACTATCTCGCTTGACATAACCAAGAACATGTGGAAATACCAATTTTCTTGAAGGAGATGGTCGTATCTGCTTTCACAAATGGCTTAAAAGGTGGCTTAAAATTGTTTTGGAAGTTGATAAAGCATCAATGTTCACCGATAATAAAGGTGCAGACCATGGCGGACATTGAGTGAATAATAAAAGCAACATTATAGGCCATAAAAGAGATAAGGATGGCCCCTCAAGGAAGGTTGAATGAGTTTATCAATATGATTTGAAGGAGAATGTTCTACACCAACCATATGAAACAGATAGAAAGGAAGGAACCATGGAGGCCACAAAAGCAAAATAGGAGAGAACCCTAATTGTTTAGGATCAGCCTCGTCATGGCTGTGAAGGAAATAGAGAAAATGAGAGAAAAAGTGCGTTGGCCAGAAAGGATGAAGATAAACCCGATAGATGTAACGCCTAGGGGTTGCTCAAATGAACAAACTAGATAACCCGAAGGTTACTCATTTCATTTAACATTCCTAATCATTATTTGAGGTTAAAAAAAACACCTTGTAGGAAAATATCAACTAGAGGTTTCCTGGACAAAATGAAGAGTCTGCATATTCCTATTATGATGGCCAAAGGATACTTCCTAAAATATTTTAGTGCCACGATGCACTCTTGCTATGGTAGTTGAACGAAGTGAATTGAGCGGATATATCAACTCTCTCATGCACCAAAAAGTGAATTAGTCATCAGGGACTCCCTCAAAGGACATGTTCTTAAAAATATAAAATAAAGTTCAGAAAGACGAGTACTGATTGACGGGCTCAAGAAAGAATTAGCCACAATTCCTCTGAAAGCACGACCAACCCAAAACCTATAAACCCTTTAGATAGGGTCCATACAAGTAGCAAATGTTTAATATACAAGATAGCCGCATGCTGACACCCTGAAAAGCCATCAATAGGAACTAGCATGCATGCATTCGAATGGTAAGTCTGATCAACCACCACCCCGTCGAGTAAACGTTTTGTAGATTCTACTGGTAGGGAAGTATGTCTCGACCGGTAGGGGTTGGAGGATAGCCCCCTTCCGCCCGCAATGAAGTGTTTTTCTGTAAACGTGGGTTGACCGTATGTTCTTGGGATCAAGACCATTGAATCTTGGAACCACCGTATGATGGTTCATAGGAGATGCATCCTCTAAAAACAAGAGACCTTAAGTGGAAAAAAATATAAAAAGAGGCAAAGAACCCAAAACTCTTGATGAATAACAATCTCCTTATGGGGATGAATGACAATCTTCTTACAAGGACAAACGACAATTCTCTTACATGTTCGAACGATAATTTTCAAATATAAATGACTGACATCAAAATCTCAACAAAGCTCCTTTGAGGCACACAAGCACGCCTATGAAGGCATAAACAAAAAACATCCTCAAAACCACATTGAGTGACGCCCCCTCTATCGATTTAGAGTGTCATGAAATGTTAAACAAAATACAGAAGATGGCTAAGGTTCCTTATTCTTCAATTGTAGGAAGCCTTTTGTATGTTATGCTTTGTACTAGACTATATTTGAAAAGTAGTTGGCATGGGGGCAAGATACTAGTCTAACCTTGGTCGGGGACACATGACTGCGCTAAAGAATATTCTCAAGTATCTAAGAAGAACTCGAAATTATACCCTTCAGGTTATTGAGATTTGTATTTTCAAGCTGACCAAAATAAGATAAAGTCCACCTCAGGTTATGTGTTTTCCATAGGAGGTAGAGCCATATCATGGACGCGTGTGAATCATAAATTTATCGCGAACTCCGCCATGGAAGCTGACTATATAGTTGTCAAAGAAGTTGTTTAGTTAGACTTATGGGTAATTTGTAGTCTGCCTAAGTATATCACAATTTACTCTGACAACGCTGGTGCAGTAGCAATTTCGAAAGAATCTAGAGCCTATAAAGCAAGCAAAGACAGAGAGAATGTACCACATAATACGAGAAATCGTAAAGAGGGGACACATGGCTCAGGAAATAATTGTGTCATTGGAGAACCCGGCTGATCCTTTCAAAATGACTTTGGCAACTAATATCTTCAAGAAACTTGTAGAGAGTCTTGTTTTACAAAACGTAGCAGCTACACTTTGAGTCTAAGTAGGAGAATTTCAAACATTTATATACTAAAATTTTAGTTGTAAAATAAGTAGGAGATTGTTGGAGTATAATGTAAAGTATATTTTTAAGTGAGCTTTGTCATGTGCTTAATATCTTTTGATTAACTAAAATAAATTTTATCACAATATTGCTTTCTCACGATTGCATGTATACCCACTTATCTTATATTGTAGACAATGTGATGGGTGCGTCATCCCGTTGAAGTACAGACTTGGGATAGTTCATCTAGGTTATGATTTTGTTCTAGTGCGTGGTATCACATTTAAAAGATTGATTCGGCCCAGTGACTCCACCCACCGTTGTGGGCAAAAGATAATCTCTGGTAGTCGTTGATGAATACTCAACATACATGTGGGTAAAGCTTCTCAAAACCAAGGACGAAGTAAAGCTCATACTCCATGAGCTAGTGATACTTGTCCAAAAGGACTGAGAAGTCACTATAAAGAGGATCAGATCAGACAACGTAAATGAGTTTTGCAACGAACCTCAACTGGATTTCTGCACTGAAATCTAGATAGGACACAAGAGTTCATCCCCAAGGACTCCACAATAAAATAGGCTTGCAGAAAGAGGAAACCGAACTCTCAAGGAGTTGTTGTAAGGACCATGCTACAAGAATCAGTCTAAGTGAGCGTCATTGGTGAGAAGCTGTAATCATAGCCTGCTATGCACATAATAGAAACATACATAAAAGTCATTTACACAAAACTCCATATGAAGCTTATCATGGTCATAAGCCTTCTTTAGCTCATGTTCGTGCATTTTGGTTCGTCATATTATATTCATAATGGGAAGTCGAAGTTGAACACTTTCTCCTCAAAAGTTGATGAGGGTGTTTCCATTAGATATTGACACCCCTCTCACAAGGGATACAAAGTACTCAACAAGACTACCGAGCTTGTTGAAATAATATGGAATGCTATTTTTTATGAAACTACTTTAGTGTGCAGGACCATGAAAGAATTGGCTAAACAGTTTGATCAGATCAATAATGTTGATGAACAATTGAGCTCAGAAAACTCTAATATTGAACCTATTGCTCCGACTAGATCCACTGATGAAATTCTTCACAACCAGTTTCCTACTGGTTCTAAAATGGCTAAGAGGCTCGGTGATGTTGCTATACTTGCTAAGGCCTTGGATTTCATTGCCTTAGATGATAGCATAAATCAAGGGGGAATCTAACCTGGTGTTTTCGAGCTTGAAGATGAAGTACTTACAGAAAAAAGCTCTAGGGACAGAGAAAGTGGTAGATCATGAAGAGCTAACTGACGAGTTATGAACTGACAATGCCAAAACTGGAGATCATCAAATTGCTGATGTCATCACACCAGCTCTTGAAGAGTCAGAAGCTGGATGTGCGCAATCCACAAAGGGACCATTTCCAGATCAAGAGCTAGTTTAAGAGAATTAGGTCATGCCCGAGTACTTCCATCTCGCAGACGTGCCAGTAGCTGCAACGTCATGTCAAGAGTCGTTCATCCAACCAATCGAAGCTAATGAGGTTCACAGACCTCAGTGTTTGAGATATCATCCAGAAGATGTTGTGCTAGATGATGATGTAAATCCAGTTCGTACAAGGCAAGGAAGTGCTCTACTCACTTGCTATATTTTCCAATCGGAGCCAACAAAGATTGGAGAAGCACTGCAATCATTGAACTGAATCAACACAATGCAAAAATAGTTGTTATAGTTCACCCGCAATATCATTTCGTGCTTAGTAGATAGGCCTACTCATCATCCTGTAATAAGCACCAAGTGGGGCTTTAAGAACAAGCAGGATGAAGCCAACAACATAGTAAAAAATAAAAAAAGGCAAGACTAGTTGCTAAGGGATATGCACAATGCGATGGCATTGATTACGATGAGACTTTCGCACCAGTAACTAGACTGGAAGCAATGAGGCTCTTCTTAGCCTATGCAGCAAATCACAACTTCACAGTCTTCTAGATGGATATGAAAAGTATCTTTCCCAATAGAGAACTTTAAGGAGGAAGTGTATGCTAAACAACCTCTTGGCTTCGATCAATGTACTGAGGTCTTACTACTGAGGAAAGTCCTGGGTTGAAGCAAGCACCATGAGCTTGCTATGACACATTATCTCTGCTCTTGCTGCAAAAATGGCTTCAGGAAAGGAAAGATCCACATGACACTCTTCCTTATCAAAGATGCTAAGGACGTACTCCCTGTTCAAATCTATGTTGATGCCATCGTCTTTGGATTTGGGTACTCAGCTCTTTGCAATAAGCTTGCTCAGCTCATACAAAGCAACTTTCAAATGATTCTAGTTGAAGTTCATCAATCCTCACAAGGGATCTTCATACATCAAAAGAAGTACGAAGGATCTCATCAACAAGTTTTTTCCAGATAAGACAAAGACAGTCAGAATTTCGATAAGCACAAGTGTGAGAATCACTCTAGATGAAGAAGGAGAACATGTTGATCCTACCAGTTTCAGAGGCATCATAGAATCCATTCTCTATTGAACAACCAATAGACCTAATATTCCTACGCTGTTGGAGTATGTGAAAGATTTCAAGCAAATCCAAAGAAATCTCACATGGAGGCTGCCAAAAGGATCGTAAAAAACTTGAAGTGTACTGAGTCACTAGGAATCTGGTATCCTAGGTGTGATGAGGTCACCTTATTGAATATTCAGACTCAGACTTCGGAGGATGCCAAATTGATCGAAAAAGCAGCAGTGGTACTTATCAATTTTTGGGACTTTAACTGATAAGCTAGTTCAATAAAAAACAACAATCAATTGCAACTTCAACTACAAAAGCTAAATATTAAGCTACCGCCAGCTGTTGTGCGCAAATCTTATCGATCGAACAACAACTATTGGATTATGATGTTAATTCAAGGTGTGTTCAAATCTATTGTGATTACAACGGTACAATGTGCATTAAAAAGAATCTAGTTCATCAATCCAGAACCAAGCATATCGACATCAGACATCACTTCAATCGGGATCATGTGGAAAAGAAGGATATTAAGGTGGATTATATTCGAACTGAAGATCAACTAGAAGATATCTTCACCTAACTACTTCCCAAAGAAATATTCAGAGAACTATGCATGAAACTCGGTCTTTTATTATTTGACGAGATAGCATATGAAGAGGAATGCGTCCAAGCTCTCAGGTTTGGTATTAGTTGAGCATACCTGTCTTTGGTGCATTAGCAATCAACTAGAGAAGAGACCAATTTATCTAGTCCGCAACCTTGGATAGAGCGGGAGATTTGAGGCATTGTGACCACAGTCAACATGCAACATTAAATGCAACATTAGTGCACCACAGGAAATAGAAGTATGGGGATATGCCACATCAGCACGCATTCTGCTCAAACCAACACATTATTAAAGTATGCAAATATGTAACTAGTCTCAGCAAAACTTTTGAAAGAAAATTATCCCGATCAATAGAAAATATATCTTCACATCTCAAAGAAGCCAATAACAGTTCATCAAAAGCCTCATACACTACCTTGGGAGAAGAGAGAAATGTAAAATTTGATAACCGAAGCTCAGTATTTATGGAGGATCAGTGTCCTATCGCAAACATCATTCATGTCTACTCTCTCAAAGAACTTATTCAACCTCTTGCCATCATCCAAAATGGAAGGAAGAATTGTCAATATGTCCTTCTCGAACATGGGAGTAGTAAGGATATTCAAAGGAAAGATTCTAAATCTCTTTGGAGCTAATTATCATCTCTCTGTCATCTGGGACGACATCAATGGCTAAATAGGATTGAGAAGGAAGATTCGTCATTATGGAATTGAATGATTTCTGACTTGCTTCCCAACTCTATTCAGGCCTGAGTTAATTGTTGAGTTTTGTCTAAATGTCAAGATCTTTGAAGACAAACTCACCATATCCTCAATAGCTAGCAGAAAACGCATCACTATCTCTCCTAACAAATTAGGCGAATTTTTTGGAGTATCAACAACTGGGATAAATCTGAAGAATTATCAAACTGAAGCAGAGGATCTAGGAAAAACTCAATGGGAAAAGTGGAATACAACATATTCTGATGAGTTCTACATAGCCGTCTTTAGAGAAACTCTTAATCCTCTCTCTGGAGTGTATCTGGGCTTAATCAGCGAGACACTGGTTTGTCGTCCTGAATACATGAAAGCATTCTGCAAGGACTCCTGGCGTGCAATGATTGTAATATATGACAATGCTGTCATTAATTGGGCAGATTATCTCTTCTCGATTGTTGGAAGGAATTGAAGGAATGTTTTCCAGCACCATACTCTATGGACTTCAACTCAGTGCTCTCCTCGAAAAGGAGATTCTTATCATGACCTAGGAATAAGAACTTAAGCATGAAGATTTCTTTCCACCGAGTTTGATTGGAAGAAAAAGGTCCACCAACCAAGATGAAGAAACTAGATGCTCCATGAAAAGAAAGGTATATATATTCATGTACTTTCAACTCTTAAATTGTACCTAGATTCTAGAGATATTACATGAATATAATTATTAGTTTGAGACAATCCTCTTCTTATCCAAACGAATCAGTTTTCACGATTGAACTAAATCGAGAAACATCTCTCCAAGTAAGAGGGAGGATTTTTAGGGCAGGTTGTGTTATAAAGGCATTTAGTTTTTTAGTTTTAGAACCTGATAGAATATCTTATATAAACTCAAAACTGACCCTTTACCAGCTTATTAGCAGTGGTTTTTGACGCATCAGATTGGACGATACTCAAATATCTCAAAACGACTACAATTTGAAATGCTCATACTGTAGGGATTTTCCAGTGAACCGAATAACCAAATCCAAATAAACATACGATAATCCTAGCATGCTCCTATGAATGTTGAGAGCAATAAACATATGATAATCCTAGCATGCTCCTATGAATTTAATGCAGTGGTTATATGAGTTTTACCTTAACTCCGTCGTCTCAGATCCGATCTTTCGTGTTTGAAATCCAATCTCGATTCAACCATGCGATTTGATTAACACTGCGGAAACAGAAATTAGAACCATATTCGATTTCTAGAATTAATCAAAGTAAAAGAGAAAAGAAGAATAATTTGTGTTGGGAAAATATTCCTGAACTATCCTTAGGAGTACATTGTAAAAGGTTTTGTTGGATCAAACCTTAGTAGATGGTCGATCATTACTGAATCTTAGCATAGCTTAGCAACTTATGTAATGTCCTGTATAGGGTGAATATTGAGTTGTAATAGAATACGTTGCTTGAAACACTCTCAGCAAACATCAGAAAAAGCTAAAGAGGAAGAAAGCTAGTGATAGCAGAATGTTGAGGTATCAGCATTTGATAACACGTCACAGATTGCTAAAGGCGTTAGAAATCCGAAGTCAAAGTAGCAGAAGAGCATTTGCTGCGCATCAAATCCAGCAGTATGCTGAAAGATATCCAGCATCCTGTTCCAGAAAAGGCTCAGCAAAGCAAATCTCAACAACTGCTACACCGCCATTTTGACCAACGCGCGAAGACTAGACCTGTCAGAAGTAGGTCAGAAAAGCCTGTACGGAGACAAAAAAGTTGGTAAAAAGCTACCTGCAATTAAGATGAAAGATCCGTTGTGTCTAAACGGAACTGCCGACTCAAGTTTCGAATAGCCAACTATAAAAGGCAAGTCAAAGGAAGATACAAAAGCTGCTCACTCTCTAACGCAAATACACGTACGAAAGATTCCAAAAAGAGGCAAAAATCTTGAGCGCAGTTCAGTTGAAAGGCATAATACAGAGACATCGAAAAGCCTTCAACATCTTGAGTGTCTCATTATACATCTGACACTCATCTGAGAGATTCTTGAGGTTATTCAAGAATCTTCAATCATTGGGATCACTTTCCTTATAGAAAGTATCCAGCAGTCAATTTCTCTAGAAGGAATTGATTAGTACGGGCACTGAAGCCGAAAAAGAAGGACAGTTCAGAAGGAACTTTAAACTCTTCCACAGGTGGTAAAAGCGAGTTTTACGAAGGTGCGCCCTTGACTCAGCTGGAGCCACACCTGAGAGGTTTGGAGTATCGGAAGATAGTCGTGAAGTAGACAGACCAAACATCGGGTGCCTGCTTTACATGAAAGGCAATTCTTTGTACACCATATACTTTCTTAGTGAAACTCTTAGCGATTCGGCTAAGGAGTGGACGTAGATCATTTGATCGAACCACTATAAATCTTGTGTTCTCTTGCTGGTTACTGTTCTATTACTTTACTACTACGGTGATTTAAACCTAGCAACGAAGTTGCTAGAGTATAACTGCAAGAATCAACTTAAGCGAACTTGAACAAAAACCCTAAGTTGAACATAATCTAAATACAAGTAAACACTATTTTATTCCGCTGCATTTCGTATGTATATCTTATCGCTACCACGACGACTCTGATCTCGGGGACCAACAATTTGTTCTCCAGATTAGGCCTTCAGATCTGTATCCCAATGCTGGTCAATCCTGCTACTAGTGAGGATTTCACAGGACTGTGAATGTGTAGGCCAGAGTCAAAAAATCGACTCCCAAACACACTAGATGCGCCGCCCACTTCTCTATTTCCCTAGGGTTTCGAACTAATTTGAATGTTCTAAGGTGGCTAGGGTTTCAGAGAGAGATCTGTCTATTTGTAGACCTAGGGTTTTAACCCTAATGGGCAGCTGGGCCTCTTTTCAGCATATTTAATTTGGGCCAGACCTAGGACCTAATGCAAATAATAAAGTGGGCCTATGAATTAATTAATTCTCATGTCCACAACCCAGGACATAATTAATTAATTAATATTACTTCTTTTTCAACACAAAATTAATACTGACCTACACCTTTATTACCACGTTATGAGAACGGGCTGCATTTACTTGAGAATCCCCATATTTAAGGTTACCGGACATTCATTAATTAATCGAAGCTTCCAACAAGCTCTATCTATAATTAATTAATATCTTATATTTCCTGAGCATTACCACTCAAACCTTATCACTCATGTTTGAACTTAATCAGCCTGCATGACTTTAGCACGCTGAACATTATTGAGCTACTCAGGGAATGTCCCCATCCTATTTCTCGGATATGGCTGCCTAACTCCAGTCCCAGGCTGCTCTATACGAACTGCTGCTACCCAAGATGCGGGTATACGAGTACGTTACTCAGGCTCTCCACCATGGCAAGTCAAAGCAACAGTTAACCCGTGCATACCCCTGAACCTTCGTTAGGGTTTGGACTCAATCAAGATCGAGATCTTGTATTCTCTGATGTCAGACAGCAGAATACATCTCACTGTGGTCCAATCAATACGCAACTGCACGTATCAGCATATCAAATACTCAAGACAGATTACATCTTTCCGACTATGCTGCAGCCTATACCAACAGACTTATCCTCGTACGATGTCTCGGCTGTGATAATATTTATATCTCACTGGGTCAAGTGATCATACTGTCTTCTGCGATCTACAACACGCCGTATGATCGTCCCTGTCAGTGAGATAAGAGGATACCGCTGTTACTCGCATGTAAGTTTGTTAACAGATAGGAAATACAGTTGAATGTATACTCATTGTAATAAATTCTTTCTGTATACAAAATCCAAAAATCTCCCACTAATACTCAAATCATTATACTCGCTATTACAGAGTATACAGTGCGTCTATCTAGCCTAGCTATTATATCAATCACTACCAGTTGTAGGCATCCACCTAAGACCTAGTCCACGAATATGTCCTTCGTAAACTTTCTGTGGCAAGCACTTTGTAAATAGATCAGCTAGGTAGTCCCTAGGGTCAATCTTCTTGATCTGCACATCGCCCCTCGATACAATTTCTCGTATGATATGGTACTTTCTCTCTATGTGTTTGCTCGCCTTGTAAGTCCGTGGTTCCTTCAAGTTCTCCACTACACTAGAGTTATCACAATAAATCGTGATACTCTTAGGAAAACTCGGAATCACATCCAACTCTAAAAGGTATTTCCGGAGCCATACCCCTTCTTTCGAAGGTTCGGAGGCGGCGACGTATTCTGCCTCCATGGTGGAGTCAGCAATGCATTTCTGCTTTGCGCTCCTCAAAGATGCAGCCCACCTCCCAAGGTAAACACATAACTTGAGGTCGATTTCTTCTCATCCTGGTCCCCTTGGAAATTCCGAATCTGTGTAACCCACAGGGCACAAATCCTCACTTTGATAAACTAGACAGTAATTCTTAGTTCTCTTCAAATACTTGAGGTTGTGCTTTACCGCAGTCCAATGCGCATGTCCAGGGTTAGACTGATATCTTGGTACCATGCCAACGGCATAACAAATATCAGGCCTGGTACACAGCATTGCATACATGAGGCTACCCACTGCAGATGCGTATGGTACAAGACTCATCTCATCTTTCTCACTCTGTGTCACAGGACACTGCCCAGTAGAAAGATGAACGTCAGGTTTGAAAGGTAGCAAGCCTTTCTTGGCGAGTTGCATGCTGAATCGGGCTATCACAGTATCCACATAGGATGCCTGGGATAAGCTTAACATCCTTCTCTTACGACCCCGTAAGACTTTAATCCCAAGGATGTACCCAGCTTCTCCCAAATCCTTCATTTGGAACTGTTCGGATAACCAACATTTAATCTCCGACATCACTCCCTCATTGTTTCCAAATAGGAGTATGTCGTCCACGTACAGTGCAAGAAAAACCACGCTCCCACTGACACAAAGTCTGTATACACAACTTTTCGTTCTCCAACTGTGAAAATCCACAGGACTTAATCACATCTTTGAAACGTAAGTTCCACGACCTTGAAGCTTGCTTAAGTCGATACAAGGACTTCTTAAGCTCCAGACAAGATGTTCTTTGCCTTTGCGCACGTAACCTTCGGGTTGCTGCATATAGATGTCCCTACCTTCTTCAAGGTAACCGTTTAGAAAAGATGTTTTGACATCCATTTGCCAAATCTCGAGGTCTAGATGCGATGATATGGCAAGGAGTATCCGGATGGACTTGAGCATGGCTACCGGTGAAAAGGTTTCATCATAGTCTATGCCCTCTTTCTGACTATGATCTTTTGCCACCAGCCTAGCTTTGAAAGCCGTAATTTCTCCATTCGCTCCCTTCTTTCTCTTGTATACCCACTTGCACCCCTATGGCCCTAAAGCCATCAAGTAGCACAACTTTCTAGTATACATCCATAGTAGTTATGGATTCAATCTCAGAATCCATGGCGATGCGCCATTTCGCAACATCCTTGTCCTGAAATGCCTCTTCGTAAGTCAGTGGGTCAGAGTCCTCATTTTCGTCTTCAGGGCCCAAGTCCGAAGACTCACCCACGAACATGTATCTTTTCGGCTGGAAAATGACTCTCCCACTATGACGAGGCATCGGTGCCGTGTCAGCAGTTGGAGCAACAACTTGTGGTTCTGCACCTTGCACACAAGAACGCGCCCGTGGTGCTGTACCTCTAACAGGTGCACCCACATTCGCTCGTTGCCCTTCCTTTGGAATCGCATTCTCATTTTCAATTTCTTGAATAACTATATCACTCCTTTTCTTGTGGTTTCTCACATACTCGTCCTCCAAGAATCTAGCGTTGGTGCTAACAACTATTCTCTGACTCTCAGGACAGTAAAAGAAATCACCTTTCGTTTGCCAGGGATACCCTAAAAATAGCATTACCTTGGACCTGCTTTCTAACTTATCAGGTTCCTTCGTCAGCACGTGTGCCGGACAACCCCATACTCTGAACTTGAACAAACTGGGGTTTGCGTCCAAGGAAGAGTTTGCAGGGTGTCTTAGGAACCGATTTAGAAGGCACCAGGTTCAAGACGTAAGCCGTTGTTTCCAATGCATATCCCCAAAACGAAATGGGTAAGCTTGCATAACTCATCATTGATCTCACCATCTCCAAAAGAGTTCTATTTCTTCTTTCGGCTACACCATTTTGTTGGGGAGTATCCAATGCAAATAATAAAGTGGGCCTATGAATTAATTAATTCTCATGTCCACAACCCAGGACACAATTAATTAATTAATATTACTTCTTTTTCAACACAAAATTAATACTGACCTACACCTTTATTACCACGTTATGAGAACGGGCTGCATTTACTTGAGAATCCCCATATTTAAGGTTACCGGACATTCATTAATTAATCAAAGCTTCCAACAAGCTCTATCTACAATTAATTAATATCTTATATTTCCTGAGCAGTACCACTCAAACCTTATCACTCATGTTTGAACTTAATCAGCCTGCATGACTTTAGCACGATGAACATTATTGAGCTACTCAGGGAATGTCCCCATCCTATTTCTCGGATATGGTTGCCTAACTCCAGTCCCAGGCTGCTCTACACAAACTGCTGCTACCCATGATGCGGGTATACGAGTACGTTACTCAGGCTCTCCACCATGGCAAGTCAAAGCAACAGTCAACTCGTGCATACCCCTGAACCTTCGTTAGGGTTTGGACTCAATCAAGATCGAGATCTTGTATTCTCTGATGTCAGACATCAGAATACATCTCACTGTGGTCCAATCAATACGCAACCGCACGTATCAGCTTATCAAATAATCAAGAAAGATTACTTCTTTCCGACTATGTTGTAGTCTATACCGACAGACTTATCCTCGTACATTATCTCAGCTGTGATAATATTTATATCTCACTAGGTCAAGTGATTGTACTGCCTTCTGCAATCTACAACATGTCATATGATCGTCCCTATCGGTGAGATAAGAGGATATCGTTGTTACCTGCATGTAAGTTTGTTAACATATAAGAAATACAGTTGAATGTATACTCATTGTAATAAATGCTTTCTGTATACAAAACCCAACACATACTTCGTCTATAAATATAGGAATTATCCAGAGTGATAAATATATAGAAACTAGAAATAACACCGACACTCAGCACAAGTGAAAACTCGAGTGTTTTGATAATCAAGGCTAACTCTAAGCCTACAGTGTGTCATATTTTGAACACGAGACTCACAGCTTCTAAGCTCGAATTATTTTATTAGTGGTCTTTCTCTCCTAGAAAGAATACAACAGTCATTGCATATCTGTAGCAATGATTCTTACGGGAGTCTAGAGAAAAAGTTTTACAGTTCGGGAGAACCTAAAAAGCTCTCAACTCTGGACGAGTGAGCTAGTGTACTGGTAGACACTGGCATCTACCTGCTAGCGATAGATCGCGAGACCATTCTGTAACTGAGGCTTAGTGAATTTTTAGACCACGATCTGAAGAGAGAAAGTAGGACGAGTTGTCCAAACCTCTATAAATCCTTGTTCTTTACTGTTTTTACATTTCTACAAGAATTTTTAAACTCAACACAATCTAGTGTTGAAGAATATTAAAATTGAAAAATTAAATTCCTATTCATTGACAAACTATTTTCATAACCACAAACTGGTAAAAGAAACACCAGCTTATGAGTGCAAGTTTGAACTTAAAATTTCCACTGCAGATTGTACTTACTCTAATCTCGGGACCAACAATGGTAATTGGTCCTCATAACATGATGGAATGGATTAATATTAGTTTATTAATTATGTTTTGGGTTGTGAACATGACAATTAATTAATTCATAGGCCCACTTAATTATTTACACATGGTCTGATAAAATACGTAATGGAGTCCATTAGAATTTGAAATCCTAAATTATAAATAGCTTGGGCGGTGCTAGTAGTAGGATAATAATTTTTCATTTATGCTTGAATTTAATCAGCCTGCGGGACTTTAGCATAATGAAACTTCTGAGCTACTTGGGGAATGTCACCATCCTATACTAGATATGGTTACCTAAGTCCGAATCAAGAAATCATAAGCAAATTGCTATTATACGAGATGCAACTATAAAAGTACATGTAAGACTCTCAACCATAACATCTCAAAGTCACACACAAGTTTGTATATACTTTTGAGCCTTTCATTTGGCTCTTGATATAGTCAAGCCATCAAGATGAAGATTCTTTTAATGCCTAAAAAAATAATTTATCCTAGTTAGGTCCAATCAATATGCACGGAAAATATCGGCACTTCTAGTAACCAAAACAAACTACTTAATATTGAATGTGCCACATCCTAAACCAACAGTTACTCCTAGAACTGTCTTAGTGGTGATAACAGTTTATATCTTACTAGGTCAATCGATCTATATGATCTTCCGTGATTTACTACACACCGTAGGGTCTTCCTATTGACAAGATAAGATGATATGTTTGTGATATATGTTTGTTAATCTAGATAGGAGATACAACATTGTAACACAATAATGATTACTAGTATATTAAGCAAAAATGTTTCCAATATACTAATCATAATACTTTTAGTTTATAATTTCAACATAAAATAGCTCATTTCAAAAGTACAATACAGCACAACAGAAACCTTAAGGAAGAGAGAGAGAGGGGAGGGGAATCTGCTTAGTGGGAGGAGCTGAAGTTCGACTGTGTCTTGTGCAGTGCAATCCTGTGGATCCCCACTAGTAGTTAGATTGGAAAAGCAAAGGGACAAATCTGAATATATGATTTAAAGGACAAAAGATTTCTTTTCACTAATTTTTCAATTTGATTCTTGAATTAAATTGCAAAATAATAAATTATCTTTTCATAGATTGAATTGAAACGCGTGGTAGAATATAAATGTTGATTAAACGTGATTGTAGATCCAAACTCTAAAAGTTAAAAGGTAATTCTGAATCTAATAGCAATTTAATTAAATAGGGCCATGCATAGGACTTATTCATTGAATGTAATCATTTTGACGTCCACAAATGATCTGGGTAATGAATGTCGATTCGATTTGTTGCATTAATCCCTACAAGTAGCCTTAGATAATCAACTTATCATGAACATGCTATCTCCAACAGATAACTAGGTTCACTGACATATTTAAAACATCCAAACTTTACCACAAATATGTCGCTAGACTTACTATCTATATAGGTTGTGAGTTTGAGTTCCTCACCGAACGTATTGGTGATTGGTTGAAAGTCGGGTAGATTACTGAGAAAACGGGAACTCTGTCTCACATTTAAAGTCCTTTCAGAAGATTGTAGACTCCCGTAAATTTAATCTTAAAAGCTTTGAGTCTTGCATAAGAACACGGGGAGAAACTGAGATATGTAGCCTTTAGATCCCTGATTATAGGTCGTTGATTGTGTAAAATCATATGTGTTTGTAACCTTCTTTCTGTCGATGTTCAAGGGTGTTTATAGGAGATAGGGGAATATTCAAATCCAATTTGAATTGTAGCCAGTGTGGGTAAGAGAGTTAATCTCTACTTTGACACCTTTATGACTTAGATGTACTTTTGGTAGACATTTGGTTGCTTTTGAAGCTTTCCCGACAGAATAGCTACAAATCATTCCAAGGTATCTTAGGAATTGTTAAGGTTGACACCTTAGTTATTTTTGTCTTCTATTGGTAATTGTCCTCATTTGAGTGAGTTGTTCTTTTTATCTTCTCCATGTTTTGTCTATAATCCTTTTTACAAGATGTTCAACTGAGATAAGTTTCCAACTTAACTTATCATTCTACGTTTGACTAAAACGTCAATTGTGATAGTCTAAAACTAGTTACTTGAATTCCAAGATCTTTTTACTATCTTTATTACAACTCAATGAACCTATAAAAAAGTTATATAATAAAAGAAATCTAACGTGCCTGTCTGAACTAGTCAATTCTACACATATATAGCTGACTACTGAGTTGATTTGACACATCAAAACTATAAAATATCCTAACAGATTTGTTGCCGACGTTAATGAGTAAAATGTGTTGAGAAAAAAATATTAGAATTGAAATAATCGTCCCAAATTGTGAAAGGAATATTGTAGCACACTAGCTCAGCCATGACATGCAAGATCTAATTCATGTTGGGAAGTTACCGTCATTTTGAATGGAATTATTTTTTAATTAAAAGAAATGATTTATCCATTTACAATAGGCACCGATTCCGATTACTATGAGAGACTTAAAGTATGTCCGATCTTAATGAGAAAGATTTGGGGTGGATGCTATTGCTCATAGAGTCCTCCAACCTCTTGTATTAGCAAAATTATATATATATATATATATATATATATATATATATATATATATATATATATATATAGAGTAGTGATCATATGTTACTCATTCTCTAGATGTTATATGAGACCAAATCTCAACCATTTATTTTATCAATCCAACGGTTATTAAATTATGAAATAATTTTTATTTTTAATATGTAAATATAAATTATGGGTATATTAGGTAGATTAGGTAATTAATTTATATTATTCTCTTTCATAAACCAATCACACGTTGTTTCTTATTTTTCCTTCTCTTATCATTTTTCTCTCTCCTCTACAATTCCTATAAAACTTTAAATAATCATAACTTCTTCAATTTGAATTATTTTTTTACTTATTATATATCAAATTAAAGATAATTTAATTACCTTTCAAACGAAATCCCTATTGCATATGTTAGGAATGAGGAATTGTAGCAAAATCAAATAATGTAATAGCTAAAACTAAATAATGTAACATTATAATAAGAATAATGTAATACTGTAATACTAATAAAGAGAATTACATGTTGATGAATAAAGAGAACTATTTGCTTCTTTTTTCGGCAAGAAATCAGATATTAATAATGTAATATACAATGAACACATAATGTACCAATCAGTCGATATACAATACACCATTCAAACAATACTTTTATCAACGTCATGCAACCGCAAAAAAAACAGACATGAATAATATAATATACAGTCAAATAATGTAATATACAATCAATACATAATGTACCACTCACTCAATATATAATGTATCATTCAGACAACTCTTTGATCTATATAATGCAACCATAAAAAATACATACATAAATAATGTACATACGGTTGAATAATGTACTATAAAGCCGATAAATAATGTACCACAACACATATTGTACCATTCAGGCAACACTTTGATCTATATACTGCAACGCAAAAAAAACAGATATGAATAATGTAATACTCACGTGACACATAATGTATCACTCAGTTAATGCACAATGTACCATTCATGCAACAATTTGATCTATATCATGCAACCGAAAAAACAAACATGGATAATATAATACAAAGACGACACATAATGTAGCACTCGAACACCTTTTTTATGTATAAAATGCAACTGTAATTGTGAAATAAAGATTTTCCCCAATTTTTATAAAAACAACATCGAAATTAGGTAAGTATATTATATCATTATATTGTTCTCTATATTATGGTACATTATTTAGTTTTACCTATTATATTATTTAATTTTACTTCGATTATCTTATTCTGAACATATGTAATAGGGATTTTGTTTGAAAGATAATTAAATTATCTTTAATTTGATATATAGTATGTAAAAAAATAACTTAAATTGAATGAGTTATGATTATTTAAAATTTTATAAGAATAATAAAGGAGAGAGAATATTGATGGGAGAGATAAACAAGTAATAACGTAACATTGGGTTGGTTAATGAGAAATAATAATATATATTAATTACCACATTATTGTTATTATATATTCAATCATTACAATTTAAACTTAATCCTATCCATCCAAATTCAAATTGGAAGGTTGAATTTTAGTCTCATATAACATAGGAAAGCTAGGTAACCATATAATGCAACCCTATATATATATATATATATATATAGGGGAGTGATCATATGAGAACTCCCCTTACCATGTGAAAATAAGAACTAATATCGGTTATCCAATTGGTGATCCAACGCTCAAGACTAAATAAATCTCATCTGCATTATAATGTAGTAAAACATGCATTAAAGAGTAATTTTGTAATATTTATTCTCTCTCCTCTAAAATCATCATAAATCTTTAAATGATCATATCTCATTCGATTTAGATTATTTTTAATGTATCATATATCAAATTAAAGGTAATTTAATTATCTTTGAAAAGAAATCCCTATTGCATATGTTTCGATCAAAAAATCATCGTAAAAAATGAAAATTATTGATTATATGTATAATTCTCGTAACAGTACACGAATTCTTATATAATGACTGGAGTTGCACAATATAATGCATGAAGTTGTGTTATATAATGCAGAATATTATAGATAAAATGCAATATATTTTTTCCTGCGAGATCAACAAAAAAATTAAAATTCATTATCTTTGCATACTGTAGAAAATATTATAGTTGTTATAAAAGTTGATCATACAATACTCGTTTTTAATTATGTATTTTTTTTGTTATGTTATATAAATATATATTATTATATTATATAATGCATGTTTGTTAGGTATATAATGAATGTTTGCTAGGTATATAATGCATGTCGATGTCAAAATAATGCGGTCCACGGAGTATCGGTATATCTTAAAAATGAAATTCACATGATAGACATTCAAATATTCATTCTAACAATAATTTTAAATAGTTTGATGCACGAATAAGAATTTATATATGATAATAATCTTTGAGAAAATTAATGATAGATATGTTTCAATCTTAAAGATTAGAGAATTCTCCTTATTTATAATTTTCCATATTAATTAAGATAAATTCCTTATCAATTTTGATATGAATATCTTATATTTAGTGCATATAGTTATATTTTTCTCTCTCTTAAAATTATAAATATCATAATTCTCTTAATTTAAAATT
>JAPKLW010000019.1:636239-657901 GCA_026898455.1 Plectranthus barbatus | reverse complement strand
TCGATCAGACATGTCCTGTTCAAACTACAGAACTCCAAAATCAAAAACAAAACTCCACAAAAACCACAATTTCAAAGCCGATAGCAATCACGAACGCCAAATCCAGAAACAAAAAAAAATCCGATCGAGAGAAGATATATTAATCGAATCGAACGAAGGAGGAATAAGATATCAGAACGCGCGAAATAAGGAATACAAAATCTAATTAAATATGGAAGTATATACCTTTTAAATCTTAAAAATCCTAAAATTACAAAAATAACCTTAATGAATCAAAACTGCATAATAAATGAGGAAAACTGCACACGGAGTAAATTTGATCATGAGCGTTGATAGCACGAAATCAAAGGCTGAGATTTATTCTCATTTCTTATACTAAAAACTATTCTCATATGATCACTACTCTATATATATATATATATATATTGGCAATATAAATTTATTAAACATCGATCTCACAAAATAGGGATCAAACTCCCAAAAAATCCAAGTTTTGCATCTACTTATGCGAAAGATGATATGATCTTGTAAAAGAATCCATAATATCCTTAGAAAAGGCTAACAAACGATGTATATTGGATATTGTTAATGTATGTACGATGGTCATTAATACAGTTCATCATATAACACAACTTATTATGCACATCTACTAATTAATTTAGTTAGTACTGATGATGCTTAACAAATAAAATAAGGCATTCAGTTAAAAAATAGCTACAAATATAAGATAATATTTATGCATTGCTTCAAACTATTGAATACTCGAACCCACTTATCAAAAACATTGATATGTTGATTGCAGATATATACAAGTATTTTAGAAGGAGAAGAAAAGAAAATGCAAATGAACATGACAGTAAATGACTTATGTGGCACTACTATTGATCTCAAATATAATGATAATGCTTTGAGGGCAATAATAAAATTTGCAAGCATCCATCTTGTCCGATTTTGACCTCCACTTTGACATTTTACAACCATTAAATTTATTTGCTCTTGTGCCTAGTCCAAGCATTTCCATTCAAGAATCAAATTTAGAAAAATTATAAATTTTACACCAATCAACTCTAAAACTCACTCTAATTTTTAATATAATGGAATTATATTTCAATATTTGACAAATTAAAAAAAAATCATTTCAACTTTTTCATATTGTGGAAATTTATTTTAATGTTTACTTTTATTAGTTAAAAATACCCAACATGATTGATAAAATTTAAAATACGTTAAATCACTTCTGGCAAAAACACAAGTTATGATTATGAATTAATTATCTTCAATAACAAATGTCATAATGTATTTTTAATCTCGTCAATCACATACGATATTTTTAATTAATAAGAGTAAATATTATGTTTAAGTTTCATAATGAAAAAGTTGGATAAATTCCTTTAATTATCATATATTTAGATATAATTCATTTAAAAAATTAATTTTTTTAAAGTTTACTGATATTACGATAAAATTGATAATCTTCCCCATCAAATATATATACCAATACATATTCACATAAATTTTATTTTTTAATCGAGGTGCCAACGCAAATGCAATTGCTTTTTTATTTTTTCTTTTTATCTCCGTGCGCAAATGCAAATATGTGTTCCGGTTTGAGAAATGTAATTTTCTTTCTTTGTAAAATAATTCTTTAGTTTTTTTGTTTATTTCACATTAAAACATAAAAAAGTCATTTAGTTCTTTATTACGTAATTGCCTTATGCATATATATATATATATAGGGATGCGATCCAGTGAGAACTACTCTTACCATAAGAAATAAGAACCAATTATTGCCATTGATTTTGATAAATGAACGCTCAGGATTTTACTAAAATTTTCGGGCATTTTATCTCAAAAGACCTGCATTATAGGGTATTTTTGTCATTTTGTACTTATTTAAGATTATGTTTGCATATTCAACCTCGACATGCATTATATATCTTACAAACATGCATTATATGCATAAGAAACATTCATTATATACCTAGGAAACATGCATTATATACCTAACATTCATTATATACCTAACAAACATCTTCCTGCATTATAATAGGGTATTACTTTTATTTTAGAACAATATTACTAACATTATACGGTATTAATTCATGCATTATATATGATATTACTTTTATTTTAGAGAAAAATTATAGTACTTTCATTATAATGCATATGTTATTACTATATAATGCATAACAGGTGCAAATTTAATGATGAATGATGATTTTGCTGGAAAAAATATATTGTATTTTATCTATCATATTCTGCATTATATACTATAACTTCATGCATTATATTGTGCAATTGTATTCATTACATAAGAATTCGTATATTGTTACCAGAATTATGCATATAATCACTAATTTTTATTTTTACGATGATTTTTTAATTGGTACTATAGTGTATTAATTCCTTTTATTTTAGAGCAAAATTATTTTACTTACATTATAATACATAAGTTATTCGATTTGTGCATAAGATTAATAATTTTCATTTGTTACATAATTTACTCCCACTAAACATGTGCAATACAGATTTAGTTAAAAAATAATAAAATCATATTATTTTGGTACATTAAAAAATAATTTTAAATTAAGAGAATTATGATATTTTAATTTTAAGAGAGAGAAAAATATAACTATATGAACTAAATATAAGATATTCATATCAAAATTGATATGGAAAATATCTTAATTAATATGGAAAATTATAAATAAGGAGAATTCTCTAATCTTTAAGATTGAAACATATCTATCATTAATTTTCTCAAAGATTATTTTCATATATAAATTCTTATTCGTACATCAAACTATTTAAAATTATTATTAGAATGAATATTTGAATGTCTATCATGTGAACTTCATTTTTAAGATATATCGATACTACGTGGACCGCATTATTTTGACATCGACATACATTATATACCAAGCAAACATTCATTATATACATAACAAACATGCATTATATAATATAATAATATATATTTATATAACATAACAAAAAAAATACATAATTAAAAACAAGTATTGTATGATCAACTTTTATAACAACTATAATATTTTCTATAGTATGCAAATATAATGAATTTTAATTTTTTTGTTGATCTCGCTGGAAAAAATATATTGCATTTTATCTATAATATTATGCGTTATATAATACAACTTCATGCATTATATTGTGAAACTCCAGTCATTATATAAGAATTCGTGTACTGTTACGAGAATTATGCATATAATCACTAATTTTCATTTTTTACGATGATTTTTGAATCGAAACATATGCAATAGGGATTTCGTTTCAAAGATAATTAAATTACCTTTAGTTTTATATATGATACATTAAAAAATAATCTAAATCGAATGAGATATGATCATTTAAAGATTTTGGATGATTTTAGAGGAGAGAGAAAAAATATTACAAAATTACCCTTTAATGCATGTTTTACTACACTATAATGCAGACGGGATTTATTTAGTCTTGAGCGTTGGATCACCAATTGGATGACCGAGATTAGTTCATATTTTCACATGGTAAGGGGAGTTCTCATATGATCACTCCCCTATATATATACATATATATATATATATATATATATAGAGGAGGGATCATATGATAATAAATAAGTATATTAAAAATAAGAATGAATCTCATCCATTAGATCTAATTAAATCAATGGCTAATAACTAATCAAGCAACACTTAAAACGCTATCAAGCAATAAATGATCAAGCAACACCTGAAATAGAATCAAGCAATATTGTAATCAAGCAACAACTAAAACACAATCAAGCAACATTGTAAAGATAATCAAGCAGCTTTATCATTTTATCACGGGATGATTTTTTATCACCGGATCCAATCCCTATATATATATATGCAACCAACTCAATTCTCTAGAAACGTCAATTAATAATAAAAAGTACCTAGTGGCTTTGAACCTTTCAACAATTCTACTACCATGTCATATTGTGGTACACTAGTGACTTAGTGGTCGTATTGTCTTTCAACTCTATCCGTTCTAACGTTTAATTTCATTACATGTTTCAAAGAACTTCCTTGAAATCATAAGTGTTCAGTTGAGCTAGTCTCCACCTCTCAATTATATATGTTATTTTTTATTTAGAGTGTCATGCTTTACTCAACCACAATGAGATTTCAAGAATCAATAAAAAGCATAAGATTTAACCTATACTACATGCAAGTCTTAACACGTCACATATTCTCCTAGAGAAGGGTAAAAGATTTCATCTTCCACGTCTTCCTACTTGAAATCATACAGTTTAGTTTATCCATCCAGCATAGCTTTTGGGATCTCGATATATTTTGGCTAGGTTTCCATATGATCATTCTTAGATTGTGTTTTTTAGTTCCATTCCCTCTAGAAACATATATATTTGATCACGATCTAACCCTTTTGTTAGTGCATTTATGAGATATCTAACGACGGACATATTCAATATATTTAACCCTATTTGAGGTCAATTATTTAAAAATTTTATGTCGACGGCGTATATGTCTTATCCTCTCATAATACATATTATTTTATGTCCGGCCAATGGTAAATTGACTATGACATAGTGATTCATTATTGTGGACACATGCTTGCTCCATCATGAAACATCCTTTATAAAGTATTGAAACCACTCTACTTATCTCCAACATTAGCTAATGCAATGAATTCGGGTCCCATGGTGGAGCAGGCTATAAAAGGTTATTTCATCAACTTCCACAACAGAACTCCTTCTTTTTTTATATATATATATAAGTGTATATTAATCTTAAAGTCACACACACACACAGATATCCCTAGGAGCTCGAATATGTGACTTCTCAGTCACAGGCAAGGTGTTTTAACCGCAACACCCTGAGCGAAGGGACAACACAACTCCTTCTTGAATAGTAAGAATCTAACCACTCAGAGAGTACAAATCACTAAAGCCAGAAATGTAATAGGCATGATGCACTCTTTAAGTACACGTGGAAAATTTGTGTATTATATCCCTATGTTAAGTGTATAATTTGAGTAGTTCAAAACATTAACGAAAGCTTTTCTGTGTTCTTATTATCAAAGTAGTAAAATATTTCAATTATCATAAAATTGAATCTTCACAGCGGTGTAGTTATGCACGCTTTAGATATGTCTATATATGTGGATAATGTTGTATAAGACAAATAGCAGAGAGGGTTGTATTATAAAAGTACTAGGCTTTTTTTTTTTCAATGAACACTAATTTGAATTGCAATTAATAGGGTATAATATAATATTATAAACATTAAGTCAAACCAAATGAATATAAATAATGATATAAAATCTTAATTTAATATTTAGATTTCATAATTTAAAATTATAATACTACGAAAAAAAAAACTCAAATTTAAAATTTAGGTTCAATAATAATCTAAAAAGTTAAAAAAAATAAAAAAATTCAATCACCTGTGCAAAATAATATGCAACGTTTCAAATAACTTACCAAGTCAAAAAGTCTTTACTTAAATGATTAGGAGATCAATTACCCTTCCTTATTCTTTTACTTAAAAGAAATGGTAATAACTAAGAAATAATATTCTATAGAATCGAAGGAGCTGTTAGGTGTTGAGGTTCAATTTATGGGATTAAATAGAGCTCTTGGAACTGTTAAGCTGAACAACAAGCAATACGGAAAAGACAAAGACAAAGAGCGAATATGTGTGTTGTGGGTTGCAGCATATCTACAGAACTGTGTGCAAATGTACACAATCAACTAGTAGTATAGTCCTAGAAACCAGATTTCGAGCCCTAAAGAGTGTATGATTAAGCCGCGCACACAAAATTTCTTGTAATTTAGATTTGTTGTGTTGTGAACTCTATCTAAAAGTGCAAATAAACATAAATAATGAAACAAAGCAAACAAATAAAAAAAGTAGTAATTCTTCCTGCCACGAAATGATCATACAGACTTAAAAGATTTAGAAATAATGATGGAAAACGCACTTGAGTTATGAAAGTTCTCTATTCTCACTATCCTATATGCTAAAGCATAGGTCTCACACACCTCTGAGTCTTAAAACCACACGTGTTGGTCCCGGATCAGAGTCGTCGTGGTGAGTATCGAACAACAAATACACACGAATGCAGCGGAAGTCTAAGTATTATCTTGCACTTAGGTTCTTGTTAAATGTTTAAGCTTGGAACCGTACTTAGGGTTTTCTTCAAGTATACTCTAACAACTTGGATTTCTAGGTTTCAAAACAATGAACAAAACCCAATAAAACAGTAAAGAACACGCAATATTTATAGGGGTTCGATCCAATAGATCTACATCTACTCATTAGCAGTATTACTAAGAATTCCACTAAAAATATATATGGAGTACAAGGAATCGCCGTTCACTTGTAGTAGGTAGTGAGATTTTGACCTAGCCACTACAAAGCTATCCTCAGGTCCTCCAATCCTCCAATCTCTTAGCAGCAGCAACAGCTCCGGCCAAGTCAAGGGCGCACCTTCCTAAAACTTGTCCATCGCTGGAATAGAGGTTTTATAGTTTTCTCCAAACTCTGTCTGGTTTCCGGCTAATGCCCGTTGGAGTCAATTCTTTCCAGAAATGACTGCTGGATGCTTCCAGATTTGGAAGGTATCCCAATGATTGAAGATTCTTGAGCTAAGTCAAGGAATCTCTTCAATGTAGTGTCAGCTATTGAATTGGACACTACGGCGGTTGTTGAGAGCTTTGAATATTCTCAGATGTGAGCTCTCAACTTTATGACTACTCTCTTTTGACAGTTAGCTTTTGTTTGTCGAATGAATCTCTCGTTCGAGTGTTAGATTGAGCAGTAGTTCGAGTAGATGTCTGAGTAGTTGTGTTGTTTTCTTCTCTCTGTTTAGACTTGTCTTTTATATCTGGAGATTCAAACTTTGAATCTCCATACCCGTTAGACACAACGGTTCCTTCGTCCAAGAGAGTAACTTGCTTTTTCATCCTTTCCGGCGTGTACAGTGCCTTTTTACCTACTTCGGGTAAGGCTTTCGTAGTTGGTTGTACTTTCTGTCAGAACAGGCGTCTTTCGCAAGTAACTGCTGAGTATCTCCTGCTAGGCATTCTATAAGAAAATGTTGGGAGTACTCTGCTAAGCCTTTTGATTGCTAGGCTCTTCTAGCAATCTGCCCTTCAATCTGCTGACTTCTTTAGCAGATGCGTCTTTAGCGCTTAAGTCTTTATCTGCTGATTGCCAATGTTTAGCAATCTGCTAGAATGCCAGCGAATGCTGACACCTTCAACATTCTGCTATCACTTGCTTCCGACTGCTGACCACTTGTCCTTAGCAGTCTCTTCCTTCAGCATATGATTGCTAACGCCTTAGCAATCATTCTTCTTAGCACTTGACCACTAACGTCTCTAGCAGTCATTCTCGTCTGCTGATATCTCTAGCAGCTACCATCTGCTGAGAATACTTCTAGCATTCCGAAGTTGCTTGGACTTGATATTCTTCGTTCCATCTGTTGATTCCTTCAGCAGTCTTCTCAAGCACTTCCTAATCTATTACAACTTGATATTTTTCCTAAACAGGACATTACATTGGAGTTGCTAGACTATGCTAGAATTCAACAATGATCGACCAACTAAATAAGCTTTGATTCAACAAAACTTTTACACTATTGATCCTAAGGGAGGAATTCACAATTAATTCCCAACAATTTCTCCCTTTTTGGTGCGATCAAACCTTACTATTGCTTGCTGAATCTAAGAGGAAAATTTTCTGAGTTTACAAAAAAAATTCTTAGTACCAAAGCTATTCTAGCAGTCTAACTCAGATTTTATCCAACTTAGTTCTAGCATGATTGGTTTAAAAAAATTCCCCCTCAATAAATGTTAGGAAATATTTCTCGATTTAAAAACATAAGTAAGAATGCTATTTCGGAATATGCTAGGAATTCTAGCATCTAATTAAATCAGCAAGCATTTTACTTAACCAATCACAAGACAATTTAATCTTAGCACCCACATGCATTTTTGTTGAATACACAGAAAGTGTATATCAACTAAGACACACAACAAAAATCAGAAGTGGACAATGAGAAATTGTCTAAGTCTGATCCGATTTCATTCATTTGAGCGATTATTACAAGTACACATGAAATCAGAAAAGATCAAAAGAGAAGTTACAAAAGATTTGCTAAGATAAGAAGTTAGAACTCATGAGTCAGGGCAGGCTTCTTTCGTTTGTCATACTCATCAAATTTACCAACGACCATCTACACAAATTTCTCCAAGTATGCTTTGCTAGCTTCTTGTTCTGCTGCTTCCCTCTCCAATTTCTTAGCAATCTTTTCATTCTCCATTTCTAGCATTTTGATCTTCAGCTCCCTCCATCTCTTGCTTTTTCAACTCCTCCAGAGAAAGTAAACGCTCTTCAGCAGCAGCAGCCAAAGCTTCTTCCTCCTTTTTCCTCTGCTATGCTTCAGCAAACCTCCTCTCTTCCCCCTCTTTGATTGCAGCAAAATAGGTGGTTGAGAAGGAGTTGACCTTTTGCTCTACTTGCTTCTGGGATTCAGAAACATCCTCTTTTAGCACGTCCATGTTGGTTTTCACCTCAGAGACGTCTACTTTGACCTCAGCTACTTCTGCTCTGACCTTAGAAACTCAACTCCTAACCTCTTCAACTTCCCTCCTTATATCAGCAGCCTCCATCGCCATTCGCTCATTGATAGAAGATATAGCAGTTTGTATAGCGAATTGGATAGCAGAATTCAAGTAGGATGGAAAGTCGTGAGCGCTTACCAGGGTAGCATCGAATGAAGAAGTTGTGGCAATCACAAGCTCCCGACTTCCAGCAGTGGGTACTTCTTCTATCTCAGCATTCACACCTCCGTAAGCAGCCAGATAATGAGCATCTTCATCAATTAACTGCTCTGCTAACTCCATGGCTTGGATAAGCTCTCCTTGAGCAACGGAGTAGCGAGCCTCTTCAGCAAATAAGAGAATGTCATCGCTCTTGGCTTGAGCTATAGCAGCTTGGGCATCCAAGTAGCGAGCCTCCTCATCCATCATACGCTTAGCTGCTCCCATGATTTCAGCAGTCTGGGCAGCCTTTTTCTCTTCTTCTTGATTCACATCAAGGATGTCAATTTCAAAAAAGTTGACAATCCTTCGATCTTGAGCATCCATTTCTGCGGCTTCTCGCTCAGCTCTTTCAGCAGCCATCCTGGCCATGAGCCTCTCCTTCTTGTATTTCTCATACTCGACCTGGCATCTCCTATACTCAGCAGCTGCTCGTGCCTGGCGCTTAGACAGCTCTATTCTAGCATCGGAGTAACCATCTGGAGCAAAAGTAGACTTCGGCAAGGATTGTGACTTGGAGAATAGCCTGTGAGCCCGAATTGCTTTAAGACGAGCAAACACCTGCTTGTCTATGAACTGCTTGTGTCCAGCCACTTGGTCAATCCAATCATTCGCCCATGGCTCCTCTAGCCTCCAGTAGTTTAGACCTCGAGTAATGATTATCAGCATCTTCTCTTCAAACGAGAGCTGATGGATCACATAATCAAAACACTTCCATCTCCTTAATTCCTTGCCCAGCACCTGGCCTTCGGATGTATCTTGATCTAGCTCAATGTAAAAGGTGCTGGCAATATCCCTTTCGATCTCCCCATTTACAAATTCTTCAATCTCAATCGCCATAGGGAAGAAATCAGAATTTACCTCCTCAGCAAAGAATACAGGCGCACACAGCTGTGCCACTCTCCTAAGCATAAACCTTGGACCTGGGAGTTCTCTGAATGGAACTCAGAGAGTTTCGTTGTCTGTGGTTTGAATCTTTCTTAGCAGCTTGGTATCAAAAACGTCAGGAGATTCTCCATCAGAGTCTGATTCTGAAAAGCACGAGGCTGTGAATGTTGGATCTAGTTCAACATTCTCTGCTGGCCTTGCCTCAGCATCTGCCCCTTCTTCTCTTCCAGAAGTTCTAGCCAATGGCTCAGCACCTGTCCCTTCAACAATGGTGGATGCTTCCTCAGCACCTCCTATGCTGCTAGCACCTGCCTCAGCATTTGCTCCTGATCCATAGGCTTCCTCAAAAACAACCTCTTTATCACTGCTGCTGTCATTTTCTTGCTCGACAGCAGGCTCCTTTAATGAAACTCCGCCTTGAGGATGATCTGGAGCATTAAGAGCTCCACTCTCCAGCATCCTCTAGAGGTCTTGGTTGGTCATCGCTTCCTCCTCGATGACAATCTTCTCGGCTATGGCTGGGGTGGGAATGGGAACAGCAGGAACCACCTTCTCTTTCCCTTTCTTGACAGCTTCAACTACTTGCTGTCGTGCTTCCTCAGCTGCTTTTGCTATCAATGCAGCAGCTTTCTCGGCTGCTTGCTGATCAGCAGCTGCTTTCTTAGCAGCTCGTTCATCAGCACGCTGCTTAGCTGGCTCAAAATTTCTATCTCTTGCTTCGAAGGTAAGCTTTTCCATTTCTTTCTTGTACTTCTTCTTCTCCTGCTCCTTCTTCTCAGCTTTCATCTTCCTTATTCCTTTCAATCTCTCTTCAAGAGGTCTTTCAGAGAGAGGAGTCTCAGCAGCTTTCTTCTTAGCAGCCTCCTTCTCCGCTGTTTTCTTCTCATCTTCCTTTTGTTCAGCAGTCTTAACAAGACGTCTGCGCGTCTTCTTCTTCTCAGGAGATGCAACCTCTGATCTTTTCCTCTTAGGAATTGGCACATCAATATGACCCAAGGTTCGAGCTTGTAGTTCTGCTTGCTTCTTCTCCATTATTTCCTCAATCTGCTCAACCGGCAGATCTCCTAGCTTCTCTATCTCATCCAAGTGCTGAAAGCACTCTTCTGTCTCAGCAGCTTTCTGGAGATTAGCAATATCCTTAGCAGATAATGGAGTAGCTTGCTGCAGCAGCATCTCACCAGCAGAGGGTGTCTTGGCTGCTAGGGTTGGCTGTGCTGGAGTCGTCTGCTTCTTCCACAGGGGAATGTAGTCTGTATTCAGCAACACCTCACCCTTGTCGAGTTCTTCCTTTAGAATGATCATCTCAAGGAACTTGCTAATCTTCAGTCCAAAATTAACGTTGGACATGAAGGTTCCTTCTTTCTTCATCTTCAAATTCTTTTTATCGTGGTCCAACCACCGCTCAAAAAAGAATTGCGCCCAATTCCCATTGAACCCATCTACCAATGCCATCATCACAGCATACTTCTTGGCAGAAAGTTTCGAATACGATCCCACATCGCATTGGAACATCTTTATTTCGAGCTCAGCAAGGGTTCTATAGTCCTCCTTGAAATGATGTATCAGAGTGGCTACCTTCCAAGGATGTGCCGGGTCCTCCTGCACCTTCGGTCTTTTCCACTCGTCCCACCGAGTCTTCATCTCCTCGGTATTAACCACCTTGTACATGGAGAAATGATCGCCCGAATTGCGAAACCCAAATGTCTCTGCAAGGGTGGCGGAAAAGAATGAACTTATAACAAAAAGATGGTGGAAATGGACCCATAAAGTCAATGCCCCAAACATCCAATATGTCAACTTCAATGAAGTCTTTTGAGGCATCTCATCCCTTCGGGTTATATTCCCCATTCGTTGGCATCTATCACATGCCTTCACCATAGCAATACAATCTTTGAACACAGAAGGCCAATAAAAACTACAAGCAAGTACCTTCAACGCAGTTCGGTTTGCACCAAAGTGGCCCCCACTTACCGACAGAAGGCAATCTTCGATAATCTTTCTCCATTCGCTTTGATGAACACACCTGCGAATCATACCGTCAGCACACCTACGAAATAGATGCGGTTCTTCCCAGTAGTAGAACCTAGCCTCCTTAAGAAACTTCTTTCGCTGATAAGGTTCTAAATCCGGAGGCAACACACCTGCAACCAAATAATTGCAAAAATTTGCATACCAAGGCTTACTAGCAACTTCCACACTTAGAATATTCTCATCAGGAAAATCCTCTCTAATTAACGCACCTTGATCATCCCCATCAACTGGATTCTCTAACCTAGATAGATGATCTGCTATCACATTTTCACAACCTCTTCTATCTCGAATTTCCATGTCAAATTCTTGCAAAAGCAAAATCCATCTAATTAATCTAGGTTTCGAATCAATTTTAGCAAACAAATACTTAATGGCAGAATGATCAGTATAAACCACAAACTTTGCTCCCACCAAATAAGCACGAAACTTATCATAAGCAAAAACAACAGCTAGTAATTCTTTTTCAGTAACAGTGTAATTTAATTAAGCAGGATTCAACATTTTGCTAGCATAAGCGATAACTCTAAAAAGCTTATCTCTAATCTGTCCAAAAGCTACCCCCAAAGCAGCATCGCTAGCATCACACATCAACACAAAATCCTGATTCCAATCCGGTGTCACTAACACTAGGGCTGTCACTAAAGCTTGCTTCAAAGTCTCCAGGGCTTTCACACAATCTTCACTAAAGTCAAAAGGAATATCCTTCTCTAGCAACTTACACAAAGGTTTAGTTATCTTGGAAAAATCCTGAATGAATCTCCTATAAAACCCAGCATGTCCCAAGAAACTCCTAACCCCTTTTACTGTTTTAGGCATATGAAGTTGTTCAATTGCTACCACTTTAGCATTATCAACCTCTATCCCCATACTAGAGACCTTATGACCCAAAACTATACCCTTTCTAACCATGAAGTGACATTTTTCCCAGTTTAACACTAAATTAGTCTCTTCACATCTTTGCAAAACTTTCGTCAAATTTTCCAGACAATCATCAAACGACATACCAAACATAAAAAAATCGTCCATAAAAACTTCCATTATATTCTCAATAAAACCTCTTCTAATACATCTCTCTTCTCATCACCAAATAACAAAGGAGTAGATATTACCTCAATGTTATTGCACTCTTCATACCTTCCTTCATGCTTCTTCATCGCATCAGTAATGGAAAATGAGATTTCTTGATCATTGAAACGGAGCGTCAGTTCTCCCTTCCTCACATCAATCAATGCTCCTCCAGTGGCCAAGAATGGTCTCCCCAGTATCAAAGGCACATTCTTATCTTCCTCCATATCAAGGATAGCAAAATCTTCAGGGAAGATAAAATCATTAACTTTGACCAACACATCCTCTACAATACCTTTCGGGTATGAGATAGAGCGATCCGCCATTTGGAGAGTGATGGTTGTTGGTTTGATCTCCCCAATTTGTAATCTCTTGAAAATAGAAAGCGGCATCAAATTGATGCTCGCACCCGAATCACACAAAGCATGGCCAAATTCCAGTCCACCAACGACACATGAAATTGTGAAGCTCCCGGGATCTTGCCTCTTGAAAGGCATTTTCTGCTGGATCACCGCACTACACTCCTCAAATAAATTCATAGTTTCGAACTCCCCAAACTTCCTTTTCTGTGTCACCAATTCCTTCAAGAATTTGGTGTACCCTGGTATATCCTGTAAAACTTCCAACAACGGCAAGTTGATGTGCACCTTCCTCAGATGATCCAGAAACCTTGCAAATTGTTTGCTCAATCTATGCCTTGTAAATCTCTGAGGAAAAGGTAGATTGTTCCCTTTAGAAATTTCTTCGGACGTGCTCCCCTTTTGTGTTTTGACAAGCTGGGGAGTCACTTCCTCTTCAATCTCCTCCTCCTCTCCTGAAACTTTGTCTTTGATCCCCTTCATCTCCTTACCCAATCTGGGATCACGGGGCTCGTCATAAGACTTACCACTTCTCGTGGTTATAACACTACAATTCTTCTTCTGATTAAATTCAGTATCACTGGGAAACTGCCCTGGTTGATGTTTCCCACTCACATGCTTCGCAATAGTAGAGATCTGATTATGCATCTCCATTAACATCCTGTTGTATTTGTCCAATCTCTTCTCGAACTCTTCATCTTTTGAACTTTGTGCTCTTCTCTCCTGTTGCACATATTACTTCCTCGAATTATCATTTCCACTCATCTAATTCGATCATTCTCCTCTCTGCTCAAATCCAGGAGGTGGATTTAAAGCATTGTTCGGATTTCCTTAGGACAAATTTGGATGGTATCGGTTATTAGGATGATACAGTGGATTATCGTACTGATAATAAGGCCTTCAGTAATTCCCAAAACCACCTCTGCCAATGAAATTGACATCATCAATAGGTTGAGCCTCCATCTGCCCCATTTCCCAGTTTTGATTAGAAGATGAATTCCTTCCCCTGGATGAACTCCCCATTTGTTGTTGTTGTTGTTGAGCTCTATCCAAAAGAAGTAAATCCATTTTTGTTTCCATCGAAGCCATTTTCTCCTTCATATTATCCCGATCCTTTGTTGCAGCCACGCTCTTCACCACCCGGTAATCTCTCCTTTCCTTTGGCCATTTGTAATTGTTTTTTGCCAACTTTTCAATGGCCCTCATAGCCTCTTCTTCCTCCATATCAAGAAAATCCCCTCCACCAATATTATCCAGCCGCAATTGAGTGTCGTTATCTACCCCGACATAAAATTGGCAGATTATCTAAGCATTAGGCATCCCAAGTTTCGGACGTCTCCTCAGCAACTCCCGAAATCTATCCCATGCCTCGTAGGATGGCTCATCATATTGCTGGCTGAAAGACTGAATTTCTGTTTTCCTTTTTAGTGTCAGTCCTAGTGGAAAATACTTCAGCAGAATTTTCTCCTTCAAATCCTCCCAGGTTCGGATTTCAGTTTTGTTCAGACCAACCAACCAAGCCTTAGCCTCTTCCTTCAAGGAAAATGTGAACAGATACATCCTTATTTGGTCTTGAGGGACTTGGTTGATTTTGATCATGTCCGCTACCTCTAGAAACTGTATAATGTGAGCATTAGGATGTTCATCAGGCTTTCCCCAAACTGGTTCTTTTGTACCATTTGAGCAAGCTAGGGTTTGATCTCAAAATAAGTGGCATTAGTATGAACATTGAATCCTGCATTTGGTTCTCCCCTCTGCGGTCAGAACAAATTTTGGAGAGGACTCCTCATTTCTTCTCTCGGATTACGTTCCCTTGTATTATTGATTTGATTTCTCACTTCTTCCAACTGTCTCTGCAGAATCTCTATCAACTGCCTATCATTCATCTGTTCCCCTTCTGCCAAATCTTCGTTCTCTTTTTCCTCTATTATAAGTTCTAATCTTCTCTTTGCTTTGGATCGAGTAATCATAAACGACCTGCACCAATGAAAATTTGAATTAAATAAACAATATAATTAAATCTAGACTACCAAGCTTTAAATCCTTCAATATCAAACAACGACCTACACTTTGAGTCCCCGGCAACGGCGCCAAAACTTGATGCAGTATTTTTTATCAAGTAAAATTATCGAACACAGAGACTCAACTCGCCCATTGCAATGAATAAAAGATATTGATTCTAATGCTTCAATATCTAGACGCGATCAATAAACTTGATGTTTTCAATTATTAAATTCTAAAAATCTTAAACTTAATACTAATTGCTAAATAAAACTCCACTCACCTTATGAAAGATAACCAAAGAAAGATAAGTTGAGGTACTTAGGATGAATTGAGAAGATTTGGATAACGTTTGGATTTGTCAAAATAATCAATTTCCATTTATTTATTTAGATCAATTCTCTTGTATTATCATTACCCTTAATACCGGTGTAATAATAGTAGATCAATCTTTATCTCAACCTAGATCTAGGTTTATTGATTCGAATTGACTCCTGAAAGCTCAAGAATTCTAGATCTAGATATCAAATCACACATCTTCTAAGTGAAGGAATACCCAATTATTGTTGTTATCTTCTACAATTTTACCAACCAATCAAGCTAGTCGATTGAGGCATATTATCCATACATGGTGATCAAGCATATATGAGACACAATTTGAAATCATCAACAATAATCAAATCTTTGGAAATTAAAAACATCTAATCCAAACAATATCAAATCAATCTTCCCCCTATATCCATGAAGGGAATTTCTTCTTGCTCTGCTTCATGGGTAGATGCCTCTTGTTCTTTGAAGTCCTCTGATGCAGTTCGGCCATCCTCAGGTAGTTCTCTCCTCTGAGATGTAGTTCTTTAAGAATCTGAGGAGTTGTATGTCATTTCAGCAAAATTTATCCACTCATCAGTTGTTTGAATCCCAAAAGCCTCAAGTTGTAGGAGTTCAAAAGCTTCAGCGGACATGATCTCTTGGTTCTGAACTGGGTCTTGTGGTCGGGAAGACTGACCAGATCCTTCAACAGGATCATCAAACTGTAGCTTCTTGGTAACTATCATCATCGATACTTCAAATTTTGCTCCTTTCCTCTTCTTGGTTTGAGGTTCTTCAATAATTGTTTGCTGTCCTTTCTTCACACGTTGTAATCCTTCATCTAGGTTTGTTTCTATCTGCTTCAATTTCTTTTTCGTATTCTTATTTGCTTGTTGTTGAGTTGTAACCCTCGGCAGTTTGAATTGGCGAAATGACAGCAAGGCTGGCTTCTGTCTCTTGATCAACCTTCTTGTCATCAAAACTTTCGTGCCCATCGTCTCCATCAGTTCCTTACATTGAACGGTAGACTGGATTCTTTGGTGGAATGAAATCTGATGGCGGAAGGTCTTCCCCCTCCCGTTGAAGACCTTGCAGATTCTCAAGAAGATAACTCAACTTCAAGCCAAAACAGTTCCACTCGAAGAAAGTTTGTCGTCTGTTCTGATGCCCTTGTTTTTCTTTGCATTCTCCAACAAGCATCCAAATATGTATTCCGCCCAGTTCCCTCCTGGGCAATAATCGAGGACCATCATCAATGCGTATTTGGGCTGGCTTAATTCGGAGAAGGATCTAGCGCCACAATACTTTGCCCAATGATTCTTCATGGCACCCTTGTCATCATCGAGATAACTGGTGATGTGGATACCTGTTTAGGGTAGATGAAGGTAATGTGAAACGAGATCAGGATACATTTTAATCTCTTTCTTTTCAACTTTCATCTTGAAAAATCATTGATCATGGTCAATTATTGCGTGTTTGTAGAACTCAGCAACGCGATAAGGTTTGAACCTTCCTAGAGACGCAGATAAGTAATGCGTCGATATCTTGGCCGTGAGCTTCTTCGCAAGTTGGGTAGTGAGTGCATCATCTGATGATAGTGATGCAATATCCCTCCAATTTAGAATTTTCTCCTTCACTACCTGAGATGCGCGGATCTGACGTTTGGTGATTTCATAAGAGTAAACATCATCTCTCACAATCCGGACTATATCAGCATGCGGTGTTTTCTCCGTTACTGTAAATCTCTCAGGTTATTGGAGGTGTTGGTGCCTTCAATTTGTTGAGATTTCTTCTTCGGCATGTTTAGGAGAAATAATATGGATGATTTAGGAAAGGTTCGAAGGCTTGGAATTTCTGAAGGTTGATTTGCAGAGAGTAGAGAGTCGAGTAAAAGTGTAGTCGATGAAGATGACAAAGAGTTTATAAGGGTTTTTGCTGATCAATTTTTAATCAAGATCTACGGATAAGATCAAGACCCCTCTCTCCGATTGACGACTGAGGCTGAAGATGATGTAGGTGACTATTTTTCTCTAGTACATTGTTCAGGAGCATGTGGGTTGGGCAACGTGGCTCAGTGTAATACGCCGTTGTGCTGCCCGCATTTAATGCAACGTGCAGCTGACAACTTCAGCCAAATTCAAAATTTGCGCCCTTGACCATGCGGAGTTTTCCTTATCCCTCAGCTTCATCAGACTGCTGTGGACAGTTCACAACTGTCATTATTGGTAAAACTGAGCAACTGTTTCATCCTTAGTTTCCAGTTAGAAACTGTTCCCCATCTCGACAGTTAAAACCTGAGACCCTTTGCAGTTTTTTTTTCACGCAATTTCGTAAGCGCTCAGTTCCTGTATTCCTTCCTTAGGATTTACTGCGAAGTCTGGCAAACTGTACATCCACGGTTCGACCATTCACTGACTCTGAACTCTTATCCCTCTGACCTATTGACCACTTGTCCATTCATGGATGGCTTGATGCAGTTGTCAAGCATTCAATGTTGAATTATCAGATTCTGACTCTGAACCATGAAGAGTCATGTCCTGAATTAAAGTGACTTGGCACCCTTTCGATCGACGCACTAAGTTGGCTATAAATACCCCTTCAACGAAGCATATGATATCATCTCATATCAACTCTCCTTTGCTCCAAAAATCATATCTCCAGAAAAAATGGATTCTCCCTCTAATATTGCGAGAGAAATGGCAAGGATCTCCATCCAAAGGAACAAAATTCTCGATTTGCATGGGCTATATGCTAAACACTGGAGAACTCCGATCATCTTTGATAAGATGATGGAAAACTGACAGGCCAACGAGCTTGAATCCTTTGTGATCAAGGAGCCCCACTCCTTCCACACGACTTTGTTGAAGGTGGTGGCTTACAATTCCATTGTTACTGAAGACGAGATCTACTTCAAACTTAATGAGGAGGAGTTCTTTCTGTCAGCTGACTATCTTGCTACCGAATTCGGGCTTCCTCACTACGGGACGCCGGTGATGGACTATCTCAAGGAGGAGACGACGCCTGAATGGTCGGCTTCGCAGAAATGGAGAGCGGCAGACATCGGGTTCCATCCAGCTGCGTATAGCGAGTTTCTTATGCCACGCTATAAAGTGTCCTTTGACATCATTAACCAGATGGTGGTTTGCAACTCCCTTCTTGACATTGACTTTACACCGCTTGTTTGGAAGGCAATGATGGCATTCGACGACCAGGCCGAGGTGGACTGGGCAACTTTCATCTTTGACCGCCTGAAGTTAGCATTCCAAAACTTGCCTAAGGTTACCGTCCCGTACGACATGCAGCTGAACTGGGTCATTGAGAAGAGGATCCCCCTCTTCGCAGAAGACCGGCCGAACCTGGTTGCGACCGACTACTACCCCTCCAGATGGATGCCCACCCGCTGACTCCATTAAAAAAAACTTTTCTGAATTTGTGTAATTTTTATTTTTCTTGTCTGGATGTTGTAGCCCCCCCTTTTTTAATGAAAATCGTTCTCCCTTTTCTTTAATGTTGTGCAACTATTTTTTAATTTTCACAATTGAATTAACTAATAAGCCATACAGTTTTGCACGCCCAGTTTTCATTTGTTTCTCTCGAGATTTCATCAAACTCTAATAGACCTAGTTTGATGCATAACTCCTTGAATCGAGCCTCAGGTAGCGGTTTGGTGAAAATATCCGCTAACTGGTCCTCCATCCTAATATATTCCACTGAGATATCCTCCTTTTCAACGTGATATCGGATGACATGATGACAAATATCAATGTGCTTCGTCTTGGAGTGTAGAACTGGATTCTTCGAAATGCAAATTGCACTGTTGTTGTCACAGTAAATCGGTACATATCCAGTTTCTATTCCATAATCCTTGAGCTACTGCTTTATCCAAAGTGCTTGAGCATAGCAGCAGGCGGCTGCAACATATTCGGCCTTAGTGGTTGATGTGGCCACTGAATACTTCTTCTTGTTGAACCAACTTATCAGTTTATGGCCTAAGAAATGACACGTTCCACTTGTGCTCTTCCTATCAATTTTGCAGCCTCCAAAATTTGAATCAAAGAATTCATTTAGCACGATTCCATCAGTTTTGGGATACCATATACCCAAAGATTCAGTCTTCTTAAGGTATCTCACGATCCTATTCGCTGCTTCCATGTGGGACTTCTTTGGATTCGTCTGGAATCTTGCACAAACTCCTACAGCATAGGAAATATTGGGTCTGCTAGCAGTTAGATACAACAATGATCCAATGATCCCTCGATAAGCAGTTGGATTGATTGGTTCTCCTTCTTCATCAAGTGTGATATGAGAACTAGTGCTCATGGAAATCCACATGGACTTTGTCTTCTCCGGGCAGAATTTGTTGATCAAATCTTGAGTATATTTCTTCTAGCTTATGAAAATCCTTTAATCACACTGATCAACTTGCAATCAAAGAAAATATGTCATTTTACACATCATACTCGTTTGAAATTTATTTTGCATCAACTAGGCAAACTTCTCACAAAGACTTGTGTTCTTGCTTCCGAAGATGATATCGTTTACATAAATTTGGACAAGCAAGATATCCTCACCATCTTTTATCTTAAACAGGGTTCGGTCTATCGTCCCCTTTTCAAATCCATTCATGAGCAGAAACTGTGAGAGAGTTTCATACCATGCTCTAAGAGCCTGTTTCAATCCATACAGGGCTTTTCTTAGCTTGCAGACTTGGTTTTCTTGCTCTAAACCAGGAGGTTGTTTGACGTAGACTTCTTCTTTCAATTCTCCATTGAGAAAAGTACTCTTCACATCCATTTGGAGGACTGTGAAGTTGTGATAGGCTGCATACGCCAAGAATAGACGAATGACTTCCAGCCTGGCAACTGGTGTGAATGTTTCATCGAAGTCTATCCCTTTGCATTGTGCGTATCCTTTAGCTACCAATCTTTTTTTATTTCGAATGATGGTACTGGTCTCGTCTCTTTTGTTCTTGAAGACCCATTTGGTGCAAATTACAGATTGATGTGTTGGTCTATCCACCAGGTACTACACATTGTTTTGAGTGAACTCTCCTAGTTCCTCTTGCATCGCATTAATCCAATCTGTTGATTGAAGAGCTTCATCGATGTTCACAGGTTCAATCTGAGATATGAAACTTGACAACAATGCAGTGCCTTGTCTTGTTCAAACTGGATTACCAACATCATCCAGAACAGCTTCTATAGGATTATCTCTTAGCCAACTGGGCTTCTTCATAGCAATGGATTCAACAGGAGCAATTGGAGTCTCAGAAACTGCTGGGGGTTCTTGGAGAGATAGTTCACCTCCATTCTCTGAAATTGGATTCTCCACAGTAACTGGTTGGTCAGCTAGAGCTACTTCCTCAGCTACTTCAAGGTTGAATTCCTTGGCTTCAGGTTGTTCTACTTCCAAAACTGTTGCATTGGCTTCAGGTGGCTTTTCTTCGCTTTGATCTTCTATGTTTATAAATTTTAAGGCCTCACCAATGACATTAGCATCATTGGCCCTCTTGACTGTTTGAAGTCCAGGTGAGGCAACTGAAGCCTCAGGAACATCATTCATAGATCTAGTCAGAGGAACTGTTCGATTATGATTGATCACTGTAATTTCTACAGATTAATTATAGAAATAGTGGCAAATAAATTTGTAAACCCTAAGGTTATCGATCCAGGGGAATGAAATAACGAAAAAATCCTAAATACTAAATCAGACGTTCTTAAAATACTGGTTAGGAAAATCAGATAAAAAGTTTTGGTTGTTTTGAAAATCGCAGTACTTGCTAATGAAAATTAAACAGGATATTAAAAGGCTTTTGAATTCAAATAAGAGAAGCACAGATTCCAGGGATATCTACCTATCAAGTATGACATGGATGAATGAATTGATTAATTCCCAATTTTAATTCCTCTTCGTAGTGAAACATCAGAAAAATATTATGAACTTCTTTGTTTGACAATTCATAAAGTAGATTAATTAATTACCTATCTCCGCTCGGTCTCAAGATAAATTAACTAACTCCAAAGATCTACAGATTTATTCCTACAATAAATCTCCTTCAGTTACGATAAGAAATCAGATTATATTGTGAAAATCTCTTTCGATTGAAAACTATCACAATTACGTCTCAAGTAATCAACTAGATAATCCTAATAAGTGGCCAACAAATCAAGATTATGAATAAGCACAGATTTCACAAACTA
>JAPKLW010000019.1:589785-635839 GCA_026898455.1 Plectranthus barbatus | reverse complement strand
TTGACGCTGAGTGGGTTGGGGTGCATCGGACTGCAGGCCCTGACATCGCCGGACCCGAGGGGTGGGATGTTACATCTATGATGTGGCAGTCTGACTCTTCAAAGCTTACAATGTATCCACTTTTGCTCAACTGGCTTAGGCTTAGAAGATTGTGCTTCAGATTGGTGACTAAGGACGTGTTCTGGATAATTATGCCATTGTGTTCCACGCATCCTCTTCCTACTATTCGTCCCTTGGCCTTCTTGCCAAAAGTGATAGATGATACTCTTCACATCACAAGGTTTTTGAGCAAGTCCTTTTCTCACGTCATATGAGCGGAGCACCCGCTATCCAATATCCATGATCTTTATTTCTTCTAGGAGTTCTGTACCTGCAAGACAGAAGATTTCATTTAGGTCCCGCATCCTTTCGGGTCCTGCAAAGTCAGTTTTCTGGATCCATCCTTTTGGTATCCAGACCTGTTTCACTCTTACAGTTCGTGAAATTGAATCACTCTTTAGTGATTGTTTAACCTTTCTTCTAAAATAATGTATGCTATTTGAATGCATGTTAGAGAAAGTTGTGGTGTGTGAACTCTTTCTGAAACTGTTGTTCTTGAAAGATTCTCGAGAACCAGTTCTCGGGTTTAGAGTTAGTTTTTTACCAGCATTTGTTCTTTTTCTTTTTGTTTGACTGAATCTTTGGATTTGAGTTTTCCTTTTTCCAACACTTTGCCTGAATTGAGTTTGTCTTTGACAAAGCCTAAAAAGGTTTTCTCAGTTCCTGAATTGGATGCATGTTTGCTCAAAACTTCTTCATTTTGATGCTCCATAAACCCAATTTCGTACTTATCGGATGGTTGTTTTTTAGCATTTATTTTTTTTATTTTCTTGAGCTCTTTTTGAAAGTACATTCACATTTAATTGGCTGAAGTTTCTTCAAGGAGTCACGTTCCATTGAAATATTTTCAAAATTTTTAAGTAGTTTGGAATGTTCTTCCTTGAGTTTTACAAATTCCTCACTGATTGACCTAATCTTTGCGACTTCATCGGTCAAAACTGAAAATTTTAATTTCAGTGAGGCATTTACATTAGCTAATGCATCTTTAATTTCATGAAATTTTTCAACCTCTTTTATGATGTTTCAAGAGAAACATCTTCTGAATGTGAGCGACAAAACTCAGAGCTTTCGTCTATATGTGTAGATGCAAGAGATAAGGGTAGATGAGTTGTTACCACTATTTAATGATTTGAAGCATCTTCTTCTTCATCAGTTACATCTCCATCAATAGCTGCCATGAAAGCCAGGAGTGCTTCCTCATCATTCTCATCCTCAGACATGTAATAGCCGTCATCATGGTCTGGGATGTCTGGCACTTCAGTTCTGGACAACATTGCTTGGGCCATGACTTTTGAAGCTCTCCTTTCAAATACCTTCCTCAGTCTGTCTCTCTCCTCTTGAGAAACTAGAGGGCATTCGTACTTCAAGTGATCTAGAGAGTTGTATTCATAGCACGTGCGTGGCTCTCTCTTTGTAAATCTTTGCTCACTTGACTCAGATTCCTTTCCTTTTGTTTTGACCTTCTCGAGGAGTATGGCCAAGTTCATCATATGTTCCTCCAGTTTGGAAACTGACAGGTTAGTTTCCTTCTTCTGATTTGAGGTGGAGGTATCCTTCGATGCAGAGGATTGATAGGCAGTTTTCTCGAATTGAACTGGTTTCTTTTGTCATCTTTGGAAATATCTTTTTACGAAGAATGCATCATCATCGTTGGCTACTGAATCCGAGGTTCTTACAACTTCATTTTTGTTCACCATTCATGGGCTTGAAGTTCGGCAAACAACTCTTTGGTTTTCATCTTTGAAAGATCCATGGTCTTTAAACTGGTGGTTTTTACAAACCAATCTTCCTTCGGCATACGTGAGAGAATTTTGGCATTCATGTTAGCCACATTCTCTTCTCGTCCAAGACATTTCATCTCACTGAATGGCGTTGAACCCTGCCTCCATTGATTTGATTGTTTCACCGGGCAGCATCTGGAAGGATTCGTATTTGTCAACAAAAACTTGTTTCTTATTGGGTTTCATTGCTTCGGTTTCCTTAGTGAGCTCATTGATCCAATCCCATAGCTCTTTAGCATTGTTGTTCTCTATGGCTTTGTCCATGAGAGAATCTGGAAGAGATTGCATGATCATTTCTTGTGCAATGGGATCAAGTTGGGCACGCCTCTTGTCTTCAAGTGTCCACTCTTCAGGTGGTTTGTCTACCATTTGAACACCGCCTTGATCATCATCTCCTCCTCCGAGTCGGACATTAATCTTCTAGATCTTCAGAGGTCCATTCTTCAAGACTTCATCCATTTCTGGATGCTGATTCCACAGTTGGATGAGACACCTCTTCTTCCATTCTGTGAACTTATCCAGGTTGTACTTGGGAAAACTTGGATAATTCATCATTGTCTTAAGATAATCTGCTCGCAAATCACACTTAACTAACAAATGAGAGTGCAATGAAATATGGATCTGGTCCTACGCGACTCAAAATAGGACAGTCTAGAAAGACCGACCTGCTCTGATACCACTTGTTGGTCCCTAATCAGAGTTGAATAATTATGCAGCGAAATTTTTTACACGCAGTTGCATCTAACATTGGGAGGTCAGTTTCCCAGTTTAAGTTTTTTTTAAAAAAACTGTGTTAGCCGAGCAGTTTACTAAGTCAGTTCTCAGATATACACTTCAACACTTTAGAGAAGTGTTGAAGGTTTCAAAACTCAGTTGGAAACTGTGTAATGAGAAAAGTAAACGAAAACTATAAATGAGACAGGATATTATAGTGGTTCGTAGCCTTAATTCCTACGTTCACTCTTCGGAAATTAATCCGGTAATTCACTAAGAAAATGAAGTATATAATCCTCACGATCTATAGCCAATCACCACGAAAACCACCGTTCGCAGCAAAACTGGATCACTCCCCCTGGTAGATAATCTTCACTCCTTTTTCAGTTCCTTGAAGCCAGGTAACACCTCAAAGTCTTCTCAGAACTGGCAGTCATCGGTAGTGGATTGAGGACAAACCTCCATTCTCTTTCTCCAGTGGATGGATAGTTGAGTTCTTCCCAGAACACTCGAAATTTGGCGAAAGCCCGTAAGAACCTGTTCCTCGACAGAGAACGAGGCTGCTATGTTCTTACTTGAAAAGTAAGAACACCAAATAGAAAGACTAAGTCGGAAGACTTAATTCTCGTGTTCTCAAGGTCTCATGGTGAATCATAGAAGATTCCTTGATCAAGAATGCCTCATGTTCGATAAATGACACACGGAGTTAATGTCGTTCACTTGAGAACTTTAAATTTGGCAGAGTAATGGCAAGGTTCGTAAGTGTTCAAGTTGTTGTCTCTCTGGTCCTTCTGCTATCTATAGTTGGATCTCTTGAAAGTAGCCGGTAGAGACAATTCAAATGATGCCCAATCAATGGCCATACTTTACTGTGGTCGCAGACCAGCTCCTCTTCCTTTTTCTGAACACTGCCATGCTTTTTCTAGAGACAGTTGTGTCAGACATGAACAACGTTGTACTGCAGTCATAACTGAATGTATCTTTGTTCCTTATCATTGAGTCTTCAATGCTCTTTATGACTGCTCGGCCCATAGCTTTTCATGTGTTTCCTTCATAGTGAAACTGTGCTTGTCTGAAACTGTGAGTGCCTCTCGACAGTTGCTTCCTTGATAGTTTAAAACTGTCTGCACAATTTTCTCGGTTCCTTGCTTCTTAAACTGTCCTCACAGTTTTCTTCGCATATAGCTTCTTGAACTATCTTCACAGTTTCTTCGCATATAGCTTCTTGAACTGTCTTCACAGTATTCTTCGCATATAGTTCCTGAACTGTCTTCACAGTTTTCCTCGGTCCTTCTGTTCGGACAGTTTTATCCTAAAAAATTGTTCCACAGTTTTTGGTGATTTGCCTTACCTTAACTATTACAACTCGATTATCCTATACAAGGATTACATGAAGTAATAACTCTAAATGACTAAACCTTGGTATACAGTTTTGACACATCAAAACATCAATTTAAAAGTGGGATTTCTACATCAACAACTAATACTTGCCACATTCACCATAAGAGGTTTAACAAACTCTAGTGCTAAGTTCCTTCGACTCAGAGGATGCTACCTTCAAAATGATTTCAGAAGAATTTGAATTTTTTTTACAATTTGAAAAATGATTTGGTGCATGAAAACACCACGCTGAGATATCAAACTTTTGTTTTGACTTATGAGAATGAAGAGCCTCAATCCTTTGGCGTGGAGTTTACCAAACGCAAGGAGGAACACTCAGTGCTAATTAAATATTTTGAGAAATTGTCTGTTAAGTATAAAACCTTGAAGAAAAAGAACCTTGACAAAGACAAATGCATTTGCGCTTTTAAATCGAGCTCAAAGGTCTTTGATGACATTGTCTCTAAAATGAAAGATCCATTTCATTAAACTTGCATTGGTTTTGATTTTAGCAATCACGCATCCACTTCTCAATCTATGAGTACCAAGAAAAAAGAAGTTAATTTTATTCCCGATGGAGCCTGCTACCAGCATAAATTTTTTTTGAACAAGCTACTAAGAAGTAGCTACCCTCTTCTCTTAGATCTGGGTGTTGGTCAGCAACCAATCCCAAACTGGCTACAACCACAAGTTTATAGAACATGGAAGTCAGTCCCCCTCCAAGATCTAAACAGTCAGTTCCAGGTATGCTGAAGTTGGTTTTTACTCCCAATTAGACCAAGCAGTCATCTTATACTGCAAGGATGTCAGTAGTTCTCAATCACTGATATGATCGTAGAATCTAATATTATCTCCACGGTGAAAGAAGATTTCACTAAATAGGTGGAACACTTATGAGAGGCCGGATCCCAAAAGCCACTTTCAAAAATCAAGGGCTAGTACGGATAATCTTCCCAGCCAAAGATCTAATCCAAGGAAGTCGTATGTTTATACACCACCAGAACTAGTTTTTTAAGATTCTGCAAAAAAATCAGTTCCCAAGCTGAACTCACACACACAAGTAAATCAAGAAAATCAAGAATTTGTGCATTATTTCAAAGAAAGTGAAAGGTTTTGATTGATGAAGAATAGAAGTCCACAACAAATAAATTTTTTTTGCAACAAGATTCTGAAAGGGTTAATCCAATGCAGTGATATTGAATGGCCTGTTGCTACTGGAGTACCTAAAGCATGATTTTCTTAGTTGTAGGTAGAAGGTGGAGTGAATCGGCCCAAGAGCATAGAGATTAGTGAATCTTGGACATCTATTGCTCATCTCATTTGACCGAAAAAAAGACTTACTGCTCAATCTCATAATGATCAAGGGACCTTCGGTCATCTTTGGTGACAACTCATAAGGTAAAGTTATTGGAAAAGGATGTGTTATAATAAATAGTTTGGTGGTGCGAATCAGCCCCAAGAGCATAGAGATCAGTTTGAAGGTTTATATCTCTAGTTTGGTGATTCTGCCACCAGCTTGGGTTCTGAAAAACTTATTGTTTGGCGAGCGATATTTTACTTAGTCAGATTTTGGTAATTGAGATGTGCGTAAAATGACCAATATTTTAATGTTTGTGCATGCATGTTTGCGTTCATTTTACTCCCATATCATATGTTTTTGTGTTATTTTCGTTGTGTTTTCGTGTTTTGTATGATTTGGAGGGTGTAGGTTAAGTTTGGAGCATAATTCATCATTTTGGGCTAAGATTTGGTGGAAAATTGACCGCTCGAAGCTACAAAGGGAGTGAAGATCGATCGAGATGAGCAGAGGAGCAGCAGGATGGATTTCAGAGACAAATCTTGGCCGATCCTGCAAAGATCAACCAATCTGGGCATTTCAGAGGCAAATCCCGGCCCATCCTATAGAGCTCGATCGATCCAACATTTCAAAGGCAAATCCCGGCTGATCGTGCAGAGCTTGACCGATCCAGCATTTCAGAGGGCAATCTCAGTCGAGCCAGATCCATCCTAGGAGATCCGAAATGTGTTGTTCGATGGTATTTCCACCTTCGTGCCATCCCAGACAGTCCATCTTCAACTCAGTCGATCCTGGGGTCTGGAAGTTGAGTATAAAAGGTGGAAAAGGAGATTTAAAAGGGGAGAATCAGATTTTAGGATAGAAGAGAGCGGTTACTTTCAAGGATTACACTTCCCACTCATCCACAACCTCAACAAAGGTGGATTTCAAGCTAAATCAACTCGATTTGGAAGATCAATGAAGGCTAAAGAAGAGATCAAGTCTTAAACCACCCAATTAAGGAAATTCTCTACCTTGATTTACTCTTGTAATGGAATTGTTTGCTTTTTGTATTCAATTGAACCTTATCAAAGGTATGTGTAACTAAACCATTGAGGATATTGGTAGATTGAAGCTTTGAAATGTTTAATTGAGCTTGAATTGTATGTTTACTTCTATTCAAGGGATTGCACACACTTGAGCTTTTTCCTAAATCACATAGTGTAGGAATTCACCAACTATGTGTGTTTTAGACACCAAAATTGCAGCCATTATGCGGATCTAGGTGTTGTGAGAAGTGTAGATGCATATAGGTTTTGATCCAATCCCTGTGCGGAGATTGCCTATAAGTCGATAACTTACGGACTATTTGGAGTGGAATTAGATGCTATAACGTAACTGTTTGTGTGTTAATTTCATTTTTGAATGGATTAAATATTAGTTTGCATCATCAAATCAATTTCATGGTTTCGAAGTCGATATCTTACCAATGTCCTTGTTTTGTCATTGTTGAATTTTAACTCTTGTGTGTGAGAATAGTAATTGCTAAAGAGTGTGGACGTAAATTGTTGAATGTTGTGAGATTGCTTGTTAGTTAAAGCTTACTTAGTTAGATAGTTGGATTTATTGATAACTAGTATAGTTCACAACTCAACGACTAGTCATTCTTAGATATGAAGCAATACATGAGTTTCTCGTATTGACAAGCTCGTATTTCCACTCACTGATCGCATTAATTTTTATTTCTTTTATGCATTTTCATTAATTTAGGATTGATAATTTTGCATGGGTGTATTTTAGTAAATATTATGCTTGTGGTGCTTAGTTTTGTTGGAAAATAATCAAAATGGAGAAAAGTTGAAGAAATGATGAAGAAACTCGCACCAGGTGTTTTTGTTTCAGCCAACACAAGTGTGTGTCGATCGACACGTGAAATAAAGACAACGGACTTGGTGAGGAGTTCCATGTCGACCGATGTGGGTATATGTTGATCGATGTGGAAGGCATCGACGTGAGTTTGAAGTCGATTAAAGCTGGCTTGACATGGGAAGGTTAATGTCGACCGATGCAATTCCATGTCGACGCGAGATTGATGAAGGCTGAAACACAATTTTTTAAGTACAAACTCGAGATTTGAAGAGATATTGCCATATACAACTTATCTCTGAAGTTCAAGACCACAAGACCTAACCCTGTTATTATAAATACCCATGTATTAGAATCCAATTGATTATTCAGTTCAATTTCAAGACTTTAGAGTTGAAGATCTGGATCAGCCTTTTAATTTATGTTCTTTATATTCAATTAAGTTTTATGAATGCAATCTTTAATTTTTCTTTCAATGTTTACTTTTAATATATCTAGCTAGAAGCCTTAGCAGGTTCTAGGTTTTTCTCCATCTAATTACATGTCTTTATACAATTATTCAACCCTCATTACATTTGTATAAAATCTTCGAATTGGATTTTATGATCTATTTTCAACTAAAAGATCGAGAGATGAAAATTAGAATAGATTATAGTTGTTAATTGAAAGACCGAGGGGAGAAAATAAACAATTGGAAGAAAGGGTTTAATATAATTATTTTTTGTCCTAAAAAGAAGAATTCAATTGTAGGCTTTTAATTTGAGTGTTATTGGGATTGAATAATGTGTGTCTTTGAGACCGCGAGGAGATAATCACTTATGAATAATCTAGGATTTAATTGCCCGACCAATGAATTAAATTCACATTAATAGATTTTCCACCATATATTTTGTTGGGTTTGAATTCTTTGTTTCATGCATTTTATTTGGATTGGTTGAATTCCCTACTATTTGTGTTTTTGTTTAATTGAATTTCATTCCAAAGTTATTTTCAAAACTCAAAACCCTTTCAAAACTGGTTTTCTCAAATGACAAGTGATGTTGGTCCCTGATCAGAGTGTTTTATATGCAGCGGAAGTATTAATAATATCTTCTACTTATCTTGCTAAGGTCTTGACTTAGCAAGTGTTTATCAAATGTGTTTTAGCTCCAACACTTGGTGTGTTGTGTTTCAAGTATGCGCGTACACAAAATAATGAAATAAAGCGGTAAAGGAGACACAAGGATTTATAGTGATTCGAACAACAGTTCTACGTCCACACTTCAGTCCTCTGACAGAAAATTCAGTAATCGATTGAATACAAGTTCAAGTCTAATCTCTAACGTTGAGCAGCTCCTCCGTTTGGTCAGTGCGCACCTTCAAGCACCTTGGTCTTCAATCTTCACCACATTGCTCCGTAGAGTGAGGAAAAACCTCCCTTCTCCTTGGACATCGACTGTTGGGAGTTTTATAGTTCTTCCTAGAACTTATCCTTGTGTTGGTGATTCCCGTAATAATCACGCTTGCACGGCAAGGTGAATGCTAGATTCTTTCTAAGAATAGAAGGAATCCCAATGTCAACCTATAGAAGTTAAACTTCAAAGGTCTGGACCTTCAAGTACGATAGATTTTGAAAAAGCTTCAATTATGTACTAGCTCGGATGAGTTCGCGTAGTGTAGAGAAAGTTTTTGGATCTTTTCTTTTTTTTCTGAGGATAGAATTTTGCGAAACTGTAAATCATTTTAGGACAACAACTATTTATAGGTGAAGATTCAAACAACCGTTTGAATCTTATCCGTTAGACTCAAAGGTGTTTCTCGCCAATCTATATTCTTCTTTTGCTGCAGCGTACATAGTCTCTTCATGTCTCCCTTGTCTCTGATTGGCGTAGCTCCTATTTGTAGTTGTCATTGTCAAAACAGATCTTTCTCTTTGAACTTGAAACCTCCGTTGTGTCTGATGATTATCCTATTCTTTGATTCGTCAGGTTTCATTATGATTTGGATCCTTCTGATTTGCGACTTGTGTCTTCCTTGATTGTTTTTTAATGTTTGCTGGCGGTAGGCATTAAGCTGATGACTCAGCAGACTTGCTAAGATCTTCGCAGCATGCTGGCATTACTTCTTTAGAATTCTCTTGTTCAGCATTCATCCGTATTTGCTAGCCTTTACTAGCTTTTTCAGCAATCATCAAGTTTGTTGATTCCTTCAGCATTCTTGATTCTTCTTTTCTAGTTCTATTATAACTCGAGTATAATTGACCTATACAAGACTTCTACATTTCGACTTAATACTAAATTGCTAGAAACTAGATCAGCTTGAGCTTTGATGCACAAAAACATAATAAACAAACATTGACAACAAAGGGGTTTTAATATAACAAACAATAGTCCTGACAATTTCCCCATTTTTGGAGCGATCAAAGCCTCAATACTGATATTTAATACTAACTGATCATGGGAAAGTTGATTACTGAGATTACAAGGTTTTCCTATCAAATCTATTCTCAATATATCAACTTCCTAAGGCTCGGTATGGTTCCTAAATGTTCCCCCTCAAAATATCAAGGGTATTGCTCGATTATATATTTTGCTTCAAGTAAATGGATTCCAAATCATTTATCAGATAAGCACGTAGCACATTTACACACACATATCAAGCAATCATACAGGAACAAGTCACATACACAACATCAATCCACGCAGTTTGCTAATTACACTGAGTGTGTAATTTCAGCTATTTCAATTAGATCAGCGTTGGACCATAAGATGTTGTCTTCAACATGGGTTAGTTTCCATTTAAAATATCATGCCATAAGTTATAGGAAACATCTACCCAAATGAAAATTTTTTTGTTTTTGGCTAGAAGACTTATAAGGTTTAGAGAGATTACTTTTTTGGTCGTCGAGGAGTCTAAATCATCAGCATTTTTGGCACTTGAAGAACCAGCAGTAGTCTTCTTCACATTCTTGAGAGTCTCGAGCGTTACCTTAATGAAGTTGTCGAGAACAGCCTCTCTCTCTTTTCTTCTGATTCTCTCCTTCTCTTCTATCCTTCTTTGTTCTTCTCTCTCTTCTTCTTCTTGTTGCCTTCTCAAATCTTCTTCTTGTTTTCTTCTAGCTTTGAGGCGTCAGATCCTGTCTTCTTGTTCTTTTAGTCTGTCTGCCTCCTCTGCTAACCTCTTCGCATCCCCCTCTTTGATCGCAGCAAAAAGGTTTGTTGAGTAGGTCTAAAACTTGTCTTGTAGAGTGTTATGCAGTTCTTCCTTTTCCTCGATCATCTGATTCTTGACTTCTGTTTGCACGATCGGCACAATTTGCTCTCCAATGCTCCTTCCTACCATGGTATGTATGTATTATTGGTGGTCCCTCTGATAAGTGTTGGAGCTCAGGGCTCAATCGTCATGACTTGGGTTACCTCCGATAGCTCAATCTGATTATGGGCAATAGGCATGGTGGCAGTGGTGGCCAATGCTTGTGATGAAGTAAATGGTAGATCAGCATTGATAGCTGTGGCAGATTCAGTCTCCCTAGCTCTTTCTTCTTCAACATTGGTGGGAGAAGGAAGCATTACGCTATCCATTCTGAATGACTTGTTTGCCAATTGAGTAAGGATGCACTCCTTGAACAACAACATCTTCCTCCGATCCTCTTTTTTCTTTCGTGCAGCATCTTCTTCTGCTAGCTTGATTTTCAACTCAGCGGTTGTGGCCATCTGTCTTCTTGTGGCTGGGGATTTGAAGTGCTGACTGAATGGTGGAGAGTCTTCAGCGGCATACTCGGATGGTGGCAATGAAAGATCTCCCGTGAGTGCTCTGGGTGCCTTAATCTTCTGTAGTCTGGCTGCAACATGCTTCTCCATATACTGTCTCTTAGATGTCTGATCCATCCAGTCGTCTGCCCATTCCTCTTCACTTAGCCAGTAATTGAGACCCATCCTGGCCATCATAATCGCGTGATCTTTGTAGTGCAGTTCGTGAGTGGCATAGTAAAAAAAAAAACGTCCACCTCTTGAACTCTATTCTCATCCATTCAAGATTGGAAGACTCGCACAGTAATTTTGCAGGATATGTGTTCTCAACCTCGGCAACAACTTGAGCTTCAATAAATACACAAATATATTTTGCCCATGAGATGAGATCATCATTCTTCTCATCTCTCACAGTGACAGGAGGGCACCACTTAGCAATCCTTTTTGCTTTGAAGTTCCTGTCAGGCAATCCTTCCATGGGTACTCTCAATGTTTCTCCTCGAAACATGGATTCACCATCTGCAAACAGCACACTCCCTATGGCAGCTCTAGTGTTTCCTGCATTCTCTTCATCATCAGAACTCGGTATGTCACTGAAAGATATACTTGCTACGTCGGGAGAGGCTGGGATTGGAATGTGTCTCTGGCAGAGTGACTCAATTGTGCTTTCAATTACGAAGGTAGTATCAATGTCTAAGTTCCATCCTGGAATGGTAGATGGATCCATTCCCAATGAGCATAGATACTACTCATTTTGTGCCCGCACATTTGCAGTGAGGTTTGCTTGCAATCTTGCCTGGGTTTCAGCATCGAAGGAGGTAGTAGCTTCTGCTTCCATTGGTGTTTCTTCAGCAATGCTCTCAATAATCTCCATCTTTTCTGTTGTAGTGATGGCTTGCTGGACACCTACTTCTATATCTACCTCGGGGTTTGTTGTACCCTCATCTTTTATCATCCTAAGGTCAACATTCTTCTCATCTGCTGCCTTGTCTTCCTGTTCGGCAATCATGATTTGGTCCATTTCCATCACCAAATCGGAATCTGCCAAAATCGTAACAACCTGGTTTTCTCCTTGCGCAGTCAGTTGTTCTTTCTTAATTCCATGTTCTACTTCAAACCCGCTTCCTCCTTGTGTAGCAGACTGTGACAAAACTTTTTCAACATTAACTTCATCACTAACATTTCCCCCTCGAGGGGTGGCGAGCTGAATGTCAGGGTAGCAGAACTTCTTTCTCCTTGCGCAGGAATCTGCGTCTTCCTCAATTCCTTAAGAGCTTCTTTCCTTTGCCATTTTTCAAATTCTGCATTGGTCATGGCATCTGGATTCACAATCCTTTCTGTAATATCTTTAACCTAGGTTTTTCCTTTCGTAGTCTGTGCCTTCTCGACGTCCCTTTTGGTGATGCACCCAGATTTCTCACCAACTTGAATCTTGGCGTTGCGCTCGGCATAGCTGGCCATAACTTGCTCATACTGAGCATCCCTCTACTCAAGAGTCATTTTTAGCTTGGCTTTCTCAAAATTCTTCTGTTCAAGTGCCCTTTTCAGCGCTTTCTCTTCTAGCCTCTTCTTTCGCGACTCCTCAACGGAGAATTCAAGCCTTCTCTTTGCATCCTTGGTGATTGGCTCAATGGGCTTTGTCTTACTTTCCGTGACGACATCGGGAACTGGTAGAGTCGTGTCTACTAATGGCATTGTGACTTTGACGGTTGTTCCTTGAAAGCGGTCATGCTTTCCCTTTTTCTTGGCTTGCTCCGCATCACCTGCTGGCTTGTTCCTTTTGTGCTGAGGGTTTCTCTGCGTGCGCCTCTTCTTTGCAATAGTTGGAACAGGGGGTTCACTGGATTCCAGTGGTGTGATGTTAACTAAGCTTTCCTATTCTTTAAACAGGGCATCATGTTCTGCTTTCCTTTCTTTCCTCCTCAATCTCCTCTGCAGTGAGTGGAACAGCAGCTGGTAGGATAGCATGTCCTTGGTAGGGGTCTTCTTCTTCAGAGGTTGGTTTGTCAGGGTCGACATTACTTTTACCCTTCGGAATAAGTGGCTCCTTAATATTCTACTGTCGTTGATGTTTTCTGGTTGGCAGTATGTAGTCGGAATGCAACAAAGCTTCACCACGGTAGTGCTTACCCTTTGATATGATTCCTTCAAGAAAGTGATAGATCTTGAGCCCAAATCCCACACCCTAGGTGAACGTATGATCGGTCTTATTTTTCTTGTTCTTGTATACATGCGCTAGCCACTTGGAGTAGATTAATTGTGCTCAATTTCCTCGAACTCGATCTCCAATTGCCATCATAACAGCAAACTTCTTTGCACTAAATTCTGACAGTGAACCAAACTCACCTACGAGCATTTTTATCACAATTTGTGCAAGGCTCTTCATTAGTTCTTCTAGTGATCTCAGGGGTGCAGCTACCTTCCATGAATCTTTGAAGGTGTTTGTCTTCCATCTAAGCCATCGCTTCTGCATCTTGGCTTCATCATTCACATTGTAGTTTACTATATCTTGTCTGTCGTCTCGCAGTCCATACTTTTGTGCTAAAACTTCTGGGCTCACAACAATCTTCGTGCCCAAAACACTTGTGGTGAAAAACTTTTCACTCTTATTAACCAATGCACGAGTGAAGATTTCTGCAACTATGTGCGGCAAGAATTTCAGAGGTTCCGCAAAAAGATATTTCAGAAGATTTTCGTGGTCAATTTTGCCTATGAGATTGTCACAGTAGTGCTTCCTGAACAAGGGTTCATAAAGAATCTTGTTTTTTCTTATGTTCGTAAGTGAGATCACCTGGCACCTTACTATGACAGATGGTAACCAAGCGATATTAGGAGATTGACTCATCAATGTCCTCCTTCTGGATAATTCCTGTGAATGTGGGCTGGAATTGTTCAGGTTCTCCGAGTATTGTAGTTCTTCTGGATAATTCTATGAGGGGACTGGTATGGTTGGAGGGTTCTGCCATTGGTGTTTTCTTCTGAAACTCAAGTAAAAAGTAGAGCAGAAGAAACTTCAAAATCAGAAGTATTGGGAGTACTAGGGATTTGGATTTATAAACCAAACTTTCTTTATACAATCCTTTGTAACTGGCTTCTCTATGAGCAGTTGGATTTCTTCTTCTGATCTGGATAAATCAACGGTTGGGTAGTTGGTGACGGTTCGCATTACATTTCACTATGCAGGAAACTTGTGCGTAGCTGACGTGTCCACTGTGTATTTGTCGCCACCCTAAGCTAGAGTCTCCTTTTCAATTAATGTGGACTCTGCACTTTTTTCGTCATTTAAATAATCTCGCCTTTTGAGAGATTTGAAATGATTGTCTCTCCTCATTTGCTGGTCAACATGCAGAGTAGCATTTGCTGAGAGTAGTACGTCCAGCAATATGAAAGGCCTATGCTAAGAGCTTGGACTCAGCATACAATTATCTGATATACTCTTTAATTTCTGAATACTTTAGATCACATAGTTTGCTGAGAGCTTCAACATTCCACTTAGTCTTGGAAGGTCGTTTTATTCTGTAGACAATGAGCACCTGCTGAGAGCTTGGACTTAGCAGCCTTTGGGGTTCTACCGAGAGCTTAGACTTAGTTGACGAAACAGACTATTAATAAAGTTTTGATCCTAATGGAGCAAAGAGTCTTCTTTTACTGAGAGCTTGGACTCAGTAAATTTCTTTCCGGTTTCTATTTGTATCGCCGAATATAGCAATTAATATCAAATTGCTGAGAGCTTGGACTCAACACTCACTGGATATCTGCTGAAAGCATTGGATTCAGTGGTACTTTTAGGCTCTTTTGATTCCTTGAATCTTTTTAGTTCAAGAGTCTATACTGAGAGCTCAAACTTAGTAATCGTCTGGAATTTGCTTAGAGCTTGGACTCAGCATTCAGCAGAGAGTGGTTTGCTTGAAAAAATCCTCGTTTCAATTATAAAGCACTCTGCTTTCGACTTAATGTTTGGAAGACCTTTAAGAAATTCCTATCTACTGATTTCCCTTTAATTTTTTTATCTTTTACCAGGAAAATCATAAGAACTGTAGATAGGATTCTGTTTACACAAGGAGTGTAGTGATCTAGCATTTTATTTTTGCAGTTACATTGTTTGAGACAACAGAGTATTGTCATCAAAACGAGCATTTTATTGATATCATTGCTTTACAAGAGTTACACTTTGCAAAGTATAATGTTACAAGTTTACAACGATCAATTTGTCTTCAGTCTTCTCCAAATAACATCTTTGCTAGATCTGCTCCTTCTTGGTCTTTTCCCGAGCTCATTGTTGCAAGTCACCCCACTTGCGCAGCAATGTCTTGTTGGTTGAGAGATGTCCTCAAGCAATTTTTATTCTTCGTTATGCCTTAGGGACATCTGTGAATATATCAGCTTGCGGACCATCCACCATGTAGTTGGACAGGAAGTCCGATGCTAGCAGATCTCACCAACTGCACAGCTCGGAGCTGGTGTCATTACTTTCCATCAACACCAGATGTTGTACAAATGTCCCTACTTTTCGTAGGATGGGTAACATCTGCACGGTCTATGGATTTTTCAGGCTTCAAGTGCCAAGTAGATACATTCGGGTTGCATCTACTCCACTCGCAAACCCTAGAAGAAGAGATTAGGAGGAAATGGTATGGGATTCCCTACCCAAAGGAATTCCCAACCTCTTGTGACTAAGGAATATCCATCTTCAGACCCACCTGACAAGCTTATATCTCTCCAACAATATAGCTATCATGGCCTGACAGAATGGACCACCTATCTCCTTTCGGTTCTAATATCAGAAAATTCATCGTCAAAGGTGAACCGAGAATAAAGAAAATCTTCTTAGATATGATCTTTTGTGAAGATTATGATTCTTTCTCTCAATTTGGAGACTTCGAAGTCAAATTGCTCGAACCCATTCTGAAGGTATTTTGGTAAGATGGTAGAAGACATTTCTGGTTTTTCTCGAGCAACATGGTTTGAATGAAGGGAATGAAAGGCATAGAGCGGTTCTAGGTTTTAGAGGTTTTGGATATGAATTCCTAATCAACCTATCCTCCCCTTAAGTAGATGTATTTTCCATATAGACTTGTTCAATCAATCACTTCATCTGCCTTGGGAACCGACTTCGGTATGAATTTCCACATGGCCATTTGAGATGCTATTTTCAGAACTCGATCATCTCGAGCCTTGAACAAAATCTTCGGTAATGATAGAAAATATCAATCGTCGCTTTGTCATTAAAGATGATCTTACTTGATACGTCGGTTGAGAATCCTAATATTTATTCCCTTATCTAATCTATTTCCCAAAATTGATTCAACAGTTATTGATTCAGCAATCATCTTTATATGCTGAGAGCTGGGATTCAGCATTCTCCTGACTTAGTCTGCTAAAACCAATATTCTTCTATATGTGACCGTCAAGATTGCTGAGAGCTGGGACTCAACAACCAGGCTGAATTTGTCAAAATTCTTCTGAAGAGCGTGAGCTTGGACACACTCTTATTCCGCATAATCTTCAAGAATTCCAAATAATTTTCGAATTCCAATAAATCCAAGAACTCCAAATGGCCTTAAGGAGTTCAATATCATCGAGAAATCCAAGAACAGAAAGAGAGTTGGGACTCATTCTTCCATAACCTCATCTAACTCTAATAGACCAAGCTTTAGACAAAGCTCTTTGAATCTGCTTTCAGCTAGAGGTTTAGTGAAGATGTCTGCTAGCTGATCCTCTGTCCTGATATAATCCACGGAGATATCCTTTTTCTCAACATGGTCTCGAATAAAGTGATGTCTGATATCAATGTGCTTCATCCTCGAGTGATGTACTGGATTCTTTATAATGCACATTGCACTATTGTTGTCGCAGTATATGGAAACACAACTGATGTTGAGTTCATAGTCTTGAAATTGTTGTTTGATCCACAGCACCTGTGTACATCAACTTGCAGCAGCCACATATTCAGCTTCTGTAGTGGATGTTGCTACGGAGTGTTGCTTCTTGCTAAAACAGCTTATCAACTTATGACCAAGGAATCGTCAAATCCCACTCGCACTCTTTCAATCAATTCGACATCCTCCGAAGTTCGAGTCTGAATATCCTACGAGTGTGAGATCATCTACTCTGGGATTCAAAATTCCTAAGGATTTTGTTCCTTTCAGATATCTGACAATCCTTCATGCATACTCCATGTGCGATTTCTTTGGATTTGCTTCATGTCTAGCACATACTCCCACAGCATACGAATTGTCTGGCCTGCTGGCTGTTAGATAAAACAGAGAACCAATAATACCTCTGTATGTTGTGGGGTCCACGGATTCGCTTTCTTCGTCCATTTATATTTGACATGCTGTGCTCATGGGAATCCGCGGTGTCTTCGTCTTCTCTGGACAAAATTTGTTGATGAGATCCTTTGTATACTTCTTCTGGTGAATAAAGATCCCATCGTTGGATTGCTGAACTTGCGGACCTAGGAAATATGACATCTTTCCCATCATACTCATTTGAAAGTTAGTCTGCGTAAGTCTTGCGAACTTTTCGCAGAGGCTTAGATTTCTTGATCCAAATATGATGTTATCCACATAAATTTGGACGAGCAGTATGTCTTCAACATTCTTGATCAAGAAGAGTGTTCTGTCGATCTTCCATTTCCTGAATCCATTCTTTTGCAGAAATGTGATAACATCTCATACCAAGCTCTTGGGGCTTGCTTCAGACCATAGAGAGCTTTCCTTAATCTGTACACCTTGTTTCCGCGTTCAAATCCTAGAGGTTGCTCCACATAGATTTCTCCTTAATTCACCATTCAAGGCGCTCTTGATGTCCATCCGAAAGACAGTAAAACCGTAGTGAGCTGCATATGCTAGGAATAACGTGATTGCTTCCACCCGAGCTACTGGAGCAAATGTTTCATCGAAGTCTATTCCTTTGCACTGCGCATATCCTTTGGCAACAAGTCTTGCTTTATTGCGGACGACGAGTCCATTTTCGTTGAGCTTGTTCTTGAACACCCACTTGGTTCCTATCATTGATTAATGTGTTGGTCAATCACCGAGTTCCCACACGTGATTCTGAGTGAACTCTGACAGTTCTTCTTGCATCGCGTTGATCCAATCAGTTAATTTGAGTGTGTCTGCTACTTTTGTAGGCTCCTCTTGAGATATAAAATAGGCTAACATTGTGCTATATCTGGTTCGGATTGGATCTGCAAGATCTCCTAGTATTGCTTCAGTAGGATGGTCCTGAGTAGCCACTTTGGTCTTTGTAGTTCCTTGACTGGAATGGCTTGACTGCTGGTCGTTCCAATATGACTTTCGGAGATTGGAACATCAACGAGTTGTAGATTGTTTAGGCTGTCTGCAACGCTTGTCGGGTTGACCTCTGCTGAAGAGTTGTCTTCTGGCATATCGTCTGCTGAATTTGAATTTGTTGGTGTAGTGCTCCTGTCTTTAGCAATCTGCTCCTAGTTGACTTCAGCAGTGTTGTCTTCAATAATTCTCTCTCCAATTTGGGGATTCTCAGCAACATCTTCATTTTGCTAATTGACTTCTAATTCTAGAATTCCCCCTTGAAACATGAGTTCCTTGAGAGAATTTATGGTGGCCTCAGCATTACCAGTTGCATCACCAGCCATCTTGACTGTTTGTTGATCAGTTAAGATCTCCAGTGGAGATGATGATTCATTCATTAACCTAGTCAGATCGATTGGTTCAGCTTTGGAAGTATTCGAGCCTAAAAGTCCATTGACATCATTGGTTTCATAAATCACATCTGTCTGACATCTCATGGTCCTGCGCACTAAAGTAGCTTCATAAAAAATAACATTGCATGTTATCTCCACAAGCTTGGTCGTCTTGTTAAGTACTCTATATCCCTTGTGAGATGGATGTCCATATCCTAGGAACACTCCTTCGTCAGCTTTGGGAGAGAAAATACTTAAGTTTGAATTCCCATTATTATGGCTATAACATGGTGAACCGAAAGCACGAAGATGAGCTAAGGAAGGCTTACGACCATGATATATTTCATAGGGAGTTTTGTTGAAGCGAAGGTTCAATCCACTTCTATTCTAAGTGTATCAAGCGTTTATTACCGCTTGCCCCCAATATCTCTGACCTAGATCTGTATCCGCAAGCATTGTTCGCACGGCCTCCTTGAGAGTCATGTTTCTCTTTTCTGTCAGATCATTCTGCTCAGGTGTTCATGCAGTGGACCTTTCATGTCCTATCCCAGCGTCGGCGCAGAAGTCTATTAATGCACCGTTACAGAATTTTTTACTATTGTCAGATCTTATCCATTTCATCGTGACCTCTTTGTCATTCTGAACTCGAAGTATCAGCTCCGGCAAGATTGTCTTTACTTCGTCTTTGCCCTTGAGTAGTCTCTCCCATGTGTACCTGGAATAATCATCAACAACAACTAATGTATAGTGTTTATTACCTACAGCAGGTGGAGTTACAGGGCAGAATAAATCCATGTGCAATAGCTCAATGATTCTTTTTTATGTGGCCATTTTCGGGTTGGATCTGAAGGATGCCTTGGCTTGTTTTCCTTGTTGACAGGCTCTGCATATTCCTTCCTTCTTGAAGGTCTCTGTAACACCCACTCACACAGAGTCTGATGTCAGGGCCTGCAGTCCGATGCACCCCAACCCATCTCCAGATCACACAGCTGGAAGGTTGTTGACAGGGGGAATCGAACCCACAACCTGCCCTTTAACACCAAACTCTATGGAGTTGGTGTCATCCACTGCTTAGTGTGATCTAGTACATAAGATGAATTCAATATACTATTCCCTTGGGTTCGACAGCCTCTGGATTCTATAAATTTATTTACATCGCTTTCCTACAATAGTTTGGATTTTTTCCAGCAATGAAATATTTGTATTTTTGTTCCTTTTCCTTTTTTACAAAATGTCTTTCATAGGCATGGCATGGAAACTATTAAAGAAAATTTAAAAGAGAATATATTGGGATAGATTAATAAACAAGAACCAATTTATTTGGACGCAAGAAATTTAAAAAGGTTGAGGAACATTCCAAATTTCCAAAATTTATAACATTCTTCTAGCTTTCAGTCATAAAGCCATAACTTTGTTCATACTTAATATTTTTTAGTTCCGTTATTTTTTTTCAAACCTATAATCTTGTGGCTTTCCAATGGTATATACAACTCCTCTTATTTTGATCTAATAAAAGCAGTTTGTTGTTGGAGGTTGATGGTTCAGCAGGATTTTTTGTGTTAGTATTATACTCTTTGAATGATAATTCCCCTTTATCTCAAAGATTTAACATATTTCATAGTGAACTGAGTATGCACAATTAGTGCGATTAAGCATCAATTAAACCCTCCCTAGTCTTACATGCAAAAAAAAAATTATAATTTCCTTGAGGTTTTATTAAAGAGAATATTATTCTTAAGGGAAAGAATATGTTAATAGAGAAGTACAGTTTGGTTTGTAGACCAACTACCAACTTTGTAAACCCCTACAGTTATTTGTGTCTGTATTGTTTGACATTATCAAAAAATGCAAGATTCTTAGGAATTATGTTAGTTTTTATGATTGTCAAATTTCGTCAATAAGCTAAGTCTTTTGTATAACTAATTACATTAGAACTGATCTTATTCAGATTGTAAATCTTGTATAGGTTCTAAGAGTTGTATTAGTTTAGGTTTGCAGAGAGCCGATGATTGAACACTAAAGATCAAGTTCAACCAAGATCCATAAATTCTCATTCGTAACTAACAATTATGACAATAAGAGAACCTTAACTATTGGTCAGGAGAGAGAGATGAACATCTATGAGGAAGAGATGCCAGTTCAGAGGAACTAACAAGCTCAGAGAGTTAATTAAAAGTGCAGCTGACACTCTCAATTTTCAACTAACACTCATTAGCTTATGCATCCATAATTCAGATGACACCAGGAGAAGTACTTCCAATTATCATAAAGATAACTAAGACCTAATAAAAGAGGAAGAACTGATGACTCCAGAGGATAATCATAGACATTCTACCTCGTATCGAATACTAATTACAAAAACTAGATAAATTGGTATTATCTACTAGTTGAAGAAGGATTATATGCGGACCAGCTGGATAAAATCTTGAAAAAGTGGATAAAACCATAAAAGATCGTATATCAATGGATACTTGCAAAAGCATGGAGTCACGTCACTCAACAACTAGGATTCAAATGAAACCTATAAATACCTCATCATATATGACAAAAAAAAAAAGATTTTTATGGATCCTAGCAATTTAATGCTCTCTCTCTCTCTCTCTCTCTCTCCACTAGAATCTGACCAGCTTATCTCCAACTAAGGATCTGAGACTTTCAGAGATCCTTTCTTAGAATAAAGCAACCTGATCGATGTTTGTGAGAAGAACAAAAGCTATAAACCAGCAGTTGATTAAGCCTAGCACGTAGAGTGTGTTAAAACCCAACAATTGTTGCGCATATCACTGGAGATAGACGAAGTATCCAATTAGAGAACAAAATGAAAATTATTTCCTGTATTAAATTATTATGTACAACTGAAGTTAGTGGTCTCCATTTTTGGAGAATGAAGCATAGACGTAGAAATACTTGGCTTTTCACCCACTATAAACTATTGTCTTATTTATTTTCTTTTAGTTATTTCCTTTGCACTACACTTATAAACTTATTTTAAACATAACAACTGAAAATAGCTGAAGTATAATTGGAACTAAATCTAATACTTGCTCGGCTTAAGTGTATTGTAATTGATAGCAAACTCCTCAAGAGTCTGATAACTTCGTTTTCGCACGTACGTTAACTCTAATCAAAGACCAATAAGTCAATACATATATTAAGATTGAAGTATTTTAACACAGATAGCCTGTATCAAATAACTAAAGGGCCCATGGATTAGTCCTGACCTGAATGATTTTTTTATTAGTTTATTTTTTAAGAATTATAAGGTTAAAACCACCTTTAATATTGAAAATCATATTTCTTAATCAAGTTTTAAGTCATATAATAGTTGTTAGTCCCAGATCAGAGTACATATAATGTGCAGTGGAAGTATTAAATCAGATAAATACACTCTAACTTATGCAGTTCAATTTAATATCAACACAGTTTTTGCTTAGCAGTTTTAGAAACAAATTTTATGTTAGCCAGCAGATTTTATTAACAGTTTTACAGGTATGGCAGTTAACAGTTTATACACTTCAACACTTACAGGATAAGTGTTGAAGGTTTCAAGATATAATTGAAAACTGTAAAGTGCGTAAGTAAATAAAACTGTAAACGACACATGATATTTATAGTGGTTCGGAGCCTTAAGTCCTACGTCCACTCTTCGGATATTTGATATGGTAATTCACTAGGTTATGAAGTTACAATCCTCACGATCTATAGCCAGTTGTTGTAGAAACCTCTGTCCACAGCACAATGGATCACTCGCCCAGGCAGTTGTACTTCACTCCTTCTTCAGTCCATCGAAGGGTCTGCCTCTTCTCTGTGGACCCGCTCAAAATTGGACTGAGGACAAACCTCTATTTTCCTCTTTCGGTAGGTTGGATGGTTGTGTTCATCCCAGAACGTGCACAGTTTTGCAGTTGCCTGTAATAACCTACTCTTCCTATGCAAGAGCAGGCTACTGTGTTCTTAATAGAGCAGTAAGAACACCAAAGAGGTAGATTAAGTCGACTGACTTAATCCTCGTGTACTCGAGGTCACACGGTGAATCTCCAAAGATTGTATAAGAAATGAATGCTTCATGTTCAATAAATGAACCACGATATTAAAGCCTTCTCTCCTGAGAGTGTTTAATGTTTGAGCTTTAACTTCTTGGAGAGGCTAGTATGAGTGTGTCGGAGATTCAAATATGCGAAGGTATTCAGAGGAGCAAAGGTTTTTTTGTCTATGTATTTCCTGCTATTTATAGGTGTGAACCCAGAAAATAGTCGGTAGAGATATTGAGAAGGATGTCCAATCATAGTCCATCCTTCTCTGAAAAGGTAGCTTCCCATTCTGCTTTTTTTGCTGCATCGACCTACTTTTCCGAGCAGTTTGTACTTGTTGTGTCAGACGTTCAAACAACGTTATACACCAGTCGCAACTGAGTATTGTCTGTCTTTTCTTATTGATTTCCTCAAGGTTCTTCTGCGACTGTTCGACACTTTGCTACGTACGCACTTCTAGACGTGAAACTGTCTTGACCTAAAATTGTGAGCGCCTCTTAACAGTTTCTCTGTGACTTCTATATCCACAATTTTCCTTGAGCATCCAGGCTTTGACAGGAAAAACTGTCTGCGCAGGTTTTGTGACCTTGCTCTGCTCTGCTTGTCTTCGTCTTTTATATTCGTCAGTTATCTCGTCTGAATGGCGTCTTCTTCAAAATTGTTCCACAGTTTTGACGATATCCTTCTTCCTATACTATTACAACTCAATCATCCTATACAAGGATTACATGAGGTAATAACTCTAAGGCTTAGACTTTGGTAAATAATTTTGTCACATCAAAACAACAAATTAAGGTGGGATTACTATAGTAATACCTAACAATTTCCTCCTTTTTGATGTTGTCAAAACCATACCTCTAAGTCTATCTAAGTCGATGTGAAGATGAAGTTGATCTGAGTTTTACAATGTTTATCTATATAATACAACTCAGAAATGTGCTTCTTCTACACTCGACCTACTTTAAATGATCTTCCCCTTAATAGGATAATAATTCTCGATTAAAATCAATCAGTTTAGAGCAATAAGAGAATAAGGGTTGCTGATTACACTGGAAAATGTGAATTCAGCCAATCAAGAATCAAGGTAAGAGACAATGAGTAGTTGTCTTCAAACCAACAGTTTTTCACTTTTCACTAGATATGATCGATTACAAGTACATGAAAAGCTTTAAAACTGCGGTAATAAAAGACATTCAAAAGGATGCAAACAAAATAAACTTTCATGACCTTTGCTTACTTGTCTTGATTCTTGTCCTTCTTCCTTTCTTGATTCGAGGAATCTGTGTCTTTTGGCTTCGAGGATGTTGCGGCGGATATGGAAAGCAAGTCAACTTGCGCCTTGAGAACTGCGTTTACTTCTAAAAAGTATTTCATGTCTTGCTCTTTGGAAGCTATTTGTACTTCCAGCTTCCTTGTAATGTCATCATCCTGCTTCCTGCGCTCTTCTTCCTGCTTTCTGTGTTCTTCATCTCGCCTTCTGTGTTCTTCTTCTCTCTTTCTATGTTCCTCTTCTCTCTTTCTCTGTTCCTCCTCTCTCTCTCTGCTCTTCCTCTCGCTTACTATCTATTAGATCCAACTGCAGCTTCAATGACTCATCCTTTCTCTCTTACCCCTTTTGGACAATATCAAACACAAGAGCCATATGTTGCTCCATTCGATGATCTATCTCTTGTCTCAGAGAATTATAGGGTAGAAGGTTTGTAGCGACAGATATAGGATTTGGAGACAGGATTCCTTCAACTATAGCCAACGCTCTAGAGTCGTCATGGGTTTGACTCTAAGATGTAGCAGTGGAAGTCTCAGGTGGAGGTGGAACTTGACTCATTGCTGCTTCTTCCTGCTTATGTTTAGCTGCGGCTGCTGCTGCTGCTTCATGTCTAGCTTTGTCAGCAGCGGCCTCTGCTTCCTTGCGAAGTTCTTCAGCAGTTGCAGCTTCTTCCTCTTGTTTTTTCAGTTCAGCAGCTTCTTCCTCTAGTCTCTTGAGCTCAGTAGCTTCTTCCTCTTTTCGCTTGAGCTCAGCAGCTTATGCTTCTTGCTTTCTCTTTAGTTCTGCAGCTGCTTCTGCTTCTTGCTTACATTTCATTTCAGCAGCTTCTTCTTCCTCTTGCTGCCCTTTAAGTTCAGTAGCTGCCTCTGCTTCCTTTCGAAGTTGAGATAGATGTCTTCTGAACATTTGTTCATTGTTGTCCAGCTTTCATCGTTGAGCATCTAGTTCTTGCAGCTGGGAGTCAAGTTCTTGTCGTTGGGTGTCCAGTTGCTCAAGAGCTGTGTGATATTTATTTATCTTCCTTCTGATGATTTCTAAATGTGATGCCACTTCGCTTAAGGTGGTCACTGAATGAGAATCAAGTTGATCAATTCCCCCTGAATTCAAGAGGGGTACATTCTCATTTTCTGCTTCCTTGATGATATCTATTAAGGTGATTCGGTCATCCTCCTGCAGTACTTGTCTAAGAGACGTAGAGTGTTCAGAACTAGAGGATGATGAGCCTTCCATTTCTGTAGGACATGCTAGTTCAGGGTTCGAAACTGTTTCGCCTGAATTGGAGGGTTGACCTGCCCCTTCAAGCATAGCATCGAATTGCAATTCTTTTGCAACTGAGTGGACTGACGTATCTTGATTTGTCTTCTTTGTCTTCCGACGTTGGAACTGTTCAGCAGCTTGTTGATTACTGATAGCCGCGTGAAGCACACACAATTAACACGTTAAATTTATCAATCCCGTCTCTTTTCTAATTCGCTCAAGTGGATATCATCTACTTAATTGAAGGGTACCAATAGCTAGGTTACTCAAAAGTCGTTGATTTTCATCTATCCAGGCAATGAATCGTAAACTAAGCTTTAAATGCAAACAATCAATTATTAAAAAAATTGCTAACTTCTCCAATCGTGTAATTCAATCAATGGTTTAGGTAGATTAAGATAACAAATCCGACAATCTTAGAAGATAGTGAGTGTTTGTAAACTTCAATTGTTCCGAATTAAACCAAGTTATGTTGCAAACGAATTTTAATTCCTATGAGGTTGAGCAATCGACTCTAATGTCGCTAGTCACTTGCTACGGATAACTAGCGGTATGACACTAGGAATTGCAAACAGCTACGTTATTAACTCCTAGGCCATTCCCAATCGACCGTCAATTATCGCCCTACAATCCTAGCACCGCACATGGATTGGAACTAGAATTATAAGATTATGCACTTATCACGACGATTCCGTCCGCGTGTTGGCTGCAACGTTAACGTCAACTACCTAAAGATTGGCTATTACCTACACTTAATAGGCAAGAAACAAGCTCAAGTGAAAATCAACCCCTCATAGGAAAGTAAACAAGCATAATCGATTCAATCCATCACAATATCCGTTATACAACACTCACTAATGAAATTAGTTCTCCATACCTTGAGTTAAGTAGAAAAAAAATTGAGAATTGAGAGAATTCATTACAAAACTTCAAGGTCAAGGATTGATCTTCTTCGGTTGTCTTCTTTGAATCCAATCTACCTCTCTTCCTTCTTCAATCTTCACCAAATGGATGGAATGTTGCTTGATTCACCTTGATTTAGGTTGGGGAAGTGTTTAGAGTTGAATCTAAGGAGAAGGATCGTGACGGTTATTCCAATTTTGGGCCAAAAGTTCTTCAATTAATTGATTTTCCCCCTTTTATAGGCGAGCAAGCAGGGCCTCGGATCGCCCGAGCCGAAATTGGCTCGCCCGAGCCTTCCTGGAAACCATGGGAAGTTGGGAGGCACGTTCTGGCTCGGTCGAGCCAGAATCGCTTGACCGAGCCTGCTCTCTGTTAGCATGGCTCGGTCGAGCCTGCACTGCTCGGCCGAGCGAGCCCTCTGTCTGGCTCAGCTCGGCCGAGCCTTCATCGCTCGGCTAGGCGACTTCTTCAAGCCTCCAAAACTCTCCTTTTGCTCCGCTCAGACGAACCTGACCTCCTCGGGCTTCAAACTCGGATGATTTTACTCCAAAACTCCACCAAATATGCCATATTATGCTCAAAACACGTCCTACAACATTTCAAACACGAAAACACGAAAACAAGACAAGGGTATGAAGGGCAAAATTATGATATCAACAACCTTATACTCCCGAAGTGAAAGGAAGGACTAAGAATCGATGGCCTAAGATCATCTTTTAGTTACCAAACTCATGCCAAATAGATAGAGAATATATTCAAGTTCTAGATTTTGTGCTCTCAACCTTGCCACTCACAACCGATCAAAGTATGACAATATCAAGGCTCAAAAACTCTCTGCTTTTGTCAAGTCCTAGGCATTAACCTCACACAAAACTCGGCAATTCAAAAGTTCAATTCGAGCACGCCTTAACAACTAGATTATGCCCTATCATTGGTCAAAGTAAATCTCAAGCCTTACCAAGTAAATCATGATTCAAATATCCAATTCTCATTTGGGTTCATCACACAAGCACACAACATCCTAATTAACAATCTACATGCCAAGAACAATTGAATTGAAACTAAATGGTAGGAGAAACGATAGAAGGTGTTACCCATCGGTAGACATGATCAAACCGCTCTCCATTCCTTATTTGCACCTACTACACATCAATACAACACCACCAAACAATTGAGCATAATAAAGCCAATAAAGCTCTCATATCCACCAATCTTTCCACAAACCAATATCTCAAGAAAAATTATAACATTTATCCACTAGCACCACCATTCAAACCCACCCATTGGACACATCCACACACCAAAGCCAAATAGAAAGAATTCCACTCATGCAAGCTCGCGAAATGAGTTATCACAACCATTTAATAGAAGTAGAAGCAAATCAAATTCAACATCCAAAATCCACAATCAAACAAAAGTAGATCAATATCATATTACAACCATATCGAATGATCAATGTTATTCAAATCCAACAAACTAAATCTAAGCTAAGGATAAAAATAGAGATAAGGATAGAAGAGTAAACCAGAGAAGAGCACCGGATACCGACCACTCCCCCAAACTTAGTCAAGTGAGACTAAGTTTGTAAAAAGGTAACCGGTGCGCTCTTACTCCCCTTGATCTGTTGGTGGTGGCTGACGAGGACGGCAGAAGAATGGAATGGGCACACGACGATGTAGCTCACGTACATCCTCCTGCAGGGTCTCTACATTCCGGTCGACTCTGTCGAACCTCGAAGTGATGGTGGCTTGATCCACCAAGTAACTCGCTCGGAAAGTAGAAAAATCATCATGGATAGAATCTAGCCTCGTATCTAGACCGTGCAAAGAAGAAGACAAAGCATCAACAGTATCAGTTGTCCTAGTGAGCATCATCATCATCTGCTGCTGCCATTCTGTAGTCGAAGACTGTTTGGGCTGTGGAGGGGCTCGTGTACTCGGGCCGGAATCCTGCACTTGTCTTCGCTCTTCCTCAGAAAGATGTCGGAGACTCGTGAAATATCCATCAGGAGATAACACTCCCACCACCTCCTTGTGCTCCTCGGTATCCAGCAACCAGTTGGATCTATCAGACAGATCCGACACTGTTGTCCACTCCGGTAGGGGCATTTTCATAACCAAGTTCCCAAATTAATAATAAATCAATCCCCTATGCCCGGGAACCACAAATCTTCCGGCTAACAATGAACTTGAATCCAAAAATAAAGCTGGAGCAGAGGCACCTGACAGGTCTACACCAATAGCCTCAAAAATAGGGGTTAACATTCCACAACTAAAGGTGCGAGTTTTCGTACTCGGAGCCCTACTCCAAGCATCCATAAGCATAGCCCCCAAAGAGAATTTAATATCGTTCATCAAAGCATAAAGCATAGACAATTCCGGCGTTATTATATTGCTAGACTTAAATCTTCCGCAAACAGAACCACCAACAAATTTATGAATATACCTAATCAAAGGATTCCTAATAGCAGTAGCATGACAATTCTTAATATTGAAATGTTGACCAGATGGAATACCCAAAATTTCTTCCCAAAAATCCCCCAAACTTACATTCTCATGCAAGAAAACAGACTCCGGATCACAACCATATATCTCATCAATTTGTGCACGTTGATAAAAATAATCTTTACCTCAAAGCTTGAATTTCATCGACAAAGGAATTCCCCCCGCTCCTTTCATGATGGTCACCGAGGCCAAGAACTCCCTCGACAAGTCCATGTAGCCAGGCCAATCTGCCGAAAGCAATTTCTTCCAACCAATGCCCTTGAAGAGACTCCACACGTCATCTTTTAGTTTCAACGCATTCAACGTCTCCTTGCACAAATATTTAGTGCCCACGACTTGTCTCTTTGCCAAGCTTTTGTATTTTGCGAACTCCTCGTCATCAAAACCCTTCGGACGTCCGCCTGAGGAAGATGATTCATCCCTTGCAAATGGGTCGAGCATTATGCTCGCCCGATCTTTAAATCAGCATGCGGCTCGGCCGAGCAGAGGCTCTGTCGCGTGCGGCTGACCTGGCACATCTGGGCTCGGTCGATCCTGCCTCGCTCGACCGAGCGAGGCCTCTGTCTGAGGCCTTTGATCCAGCTCGGTCGAGCCTGCACCGCTCGGCCGAGCTCCCCCTTTTCATGCCTTCTTTCGCCCTCTTTTTGACATCCTTCCGATCCTGTTGATTTCCAAAATTTCCATCCTTCATATACACATTGTCAAATGAGAGTGTAGCACCACAAACAATTATGAACCCTTCACAACAACAAACCTCATTATTCAACAAAAATCAATAACAAACCATTATTCAAAAATGCAAAGTAACAAAATTTAAACATTGGGTTGCCTCCCAATAAGCGCTTGTTTAATGTCGAAAGCATGATAATCGTACCTCATGTCAATCGTGGTCAAAAGGTGCTGAACCGAAACTCTTACCTCGACTTATTTCCACATGATCCTCCGGGAAAAGAAGCTTCCTTCTTGCACTTCGTGGTGGATCCGTATCCACTCGAGCTTTCTTCATACAATTTTGATCAAGTTCCTCTTCATCCCCCGGATCTTTGTAGACTTCATTCTCCTCACTCATGATATCTAAACCTGGATCAAGCACATCCTTCATCCTCTTCTTTTTCCCAGCTTTCTCCACTTCATTCTCATACACATTCTTCGGAGGTAGGGAAAACACTACTTCCTTTCCACAACATTGGAAAGTGAGCTCACCTTGTTTCATGTCAAACAAAGCATCGGCCATGTGCAAAAACGGCCTCCCAAAGATTAGTTGTATGCCCCCCTTATTCTTCATGTCAACTACAAGAAAGTCTCCCGGAAAGGTAAACGTCAACACTTCGACATGGACATCTTCAACCACCCCTTTTGGGAAAAATAAAGCATGATTAGCCAATTGGAGCACTTGACTTTTAGATTTGAGGTTCCCAACCTCCAACTCCTTATACAAGTCCCATGACATAATGTTGACACTTGCACCTGAATCACACAATACCTTCTCAATACGCTTGTCTCCAATCTTACATCCAACTACGAAACCTCCGGGATCCTCTCCGGATGCGACTCTTCATGCCGACAATATTCCGCTCTTTGAATATTCACAAAATTCAAAATCTCCGGATGCGACTCTTCATGCCGAACTACCATCATATCCTCATTTCTATTTCCCGATGTAGACAATGCATCAAGCTTCTTTTGCATGACCACCAATTGCTCTTTGAATTCCTCACTTTTCTTGGCCTCATGTACCGACTTAACCGATCGATAATCCTTGCGTTCCTTAGGCCAATGGAAACTATTCTCAGCCATTTTGTCAATAGTTCTCCAAGCTTCTTCCTCTTCAAGATCAAGAAATGCTCCCCCCGATGAAGCATCTAACATCACCTTCATTTCATAATTCAATCCTCCATAGAATTGGCAAATTTGTTGACTCCTAGAGAGACTATGTCTTGGACATTTCCGAAGTAGCTCACGAAACCTATCCCACGCTTCATAAAGTGGCTCATCATACCTTTGTCCAAAAGACGTTATGTCGGCTCTCCTCTTCAAAGTCAAACTCGGCAGAAAGAACTTGAATAGAAACTTTTATCTTAATTCTTCCCATGTAGCAATATTCGATTTATCCAATCCTTCAAACCGATTTCTTGCTCCATCCCTCAAGGAAAATGAGAACAACCGCAACCGTATTTGATCTTGAGGGACTTGGTTGATCTTTATTGTGTCCGTAATCTCCAAAAATCGAGATATATGCACATTAGGATCCTCGGTCACATGCCCCCCAAATTGGTTGTTTTGTATCATTTGGACCGATTGCAGCTTTATCTCAAACTGCATAGCATTTACTCCTAACCGAAAACCTCCCGTAATCGGCTCCCCTTGAGGTCGAAAAAGATTTTGTAATGGTCTCCTCGGACCATTCCTCTCATTGATCATAGCTTTCATCAACTCGAGTTACCTTTCCAACTCTTCTATCCTAACTGTGTCCTCTTCTTGGTTAGCCATATCAAACTCAATTTGAATATTTTCTCTTCTTTCTAGGAATTTCTTTTCCTCGATCTCTCTAGCCTTCGATCGTGTGATCATAAACCACCTGGGAAAAATCAACAAAACCAATTACAAGTAAACAATTCAACAAAAACAAACAAACACAAATAACAATCAAAACAATGTTAGTAACACTATTCACACAAGCATTTTCTCAAACACCTAGCATACCATACTTCAACTTTCAATAATTCCACAAGACCTACTAAAAATGTTCCCCGACAACAGCGCCAAAAACGTGATAACCGCATGAAGCGCACACAATTAACACATTAAATTTATTAATCCGGTCTCTTTTCTAATTCGCTCAAGTGGATATCATCTACTCAATTGAAGGGAACCAATAGCTAGGTTACTCAAAAGTCGTTGGTTTTCATCTATCTTGGCAATGAATCGTAAACTAAGCTTTAAATGCAAACAATCAATTATTAAACAAATTGTTAACTTCTCCAATCATGTAATTCAATCAATGGTTTAGGTAGATTAAGATAACAAATCCGACAATCTTAGAAGATAGTGAGTGTTTGTAAACTTCAATTGTTACAAATTAAACCAAGTTATGTTGCAAACGAATTTTAATTCCTATGAGGTTGAGCAATCGACTCTAATGTCGCTAGTCACTTGCTACGGATAACTAGCGGTAGATGACACTAGGAATTGCAAACAGCTACGTTATTAACTCCTAGGCCACTCCCAATCGACCGTCAATTATTGCCCTACTGTCCTAGCACCGCACATGGATTGGAACTAGAATTATAAGATTATGCACTTATCACAACGATTTCGTCCGCGTGTTGGCTGCAACGTTCACGTCAACTACCTAAAGGCTGGCTATTACCTACACCTAATAGGCAAGAAACAAGCTCAAGTGCAAATCAACCCCTCATAGGAAAGTAAACAAGCATAATCGATTCAATCCATCACAATATCCGTTATACAACACTCACTAATGAAATTAGTTCTCCATACCTTGAGTTAAGTACAAAACAAATTGAGAATTGAGAGAATTCATTACAAAACTTCAAGGTCAAGGATTGATCTTCTTCGGTTGTCTTCTTTGAATCCAATCTACCTCTCTTCCTTCTTCAATCTTCACCAAATGGATGGAATGTTGCAGGATTCACCTTGATTTAGGTGGGGAAAGTGTTTAGAGTTGAATCTAAGGAGAAGGATCGTGACGGTTATTCCAATTTTGGGCCAAAAGTTCTTCAATTAACTGATTTTCCCCCTTTTATAGGCGAGCAAGCAGGGCCTCGGATCTCCCAAGCCAAAATTGGCTCGCCCGAGCCTTCCTGGAAACCGTGGGAAGTTGGGAGGCACGTTCTGGCTCGGCCGAGCCAGAACCGCTCGACCGAGCCGACCGAGCCTGCTCTCTGTCAGCATGGCTCGGTCGAGCCTGCACTGCTCGGCCGAGCGAGCCCTCTGTCCGGCTCAGCTTGGCCGGGCGACTCCTCTAAGCCTCCGAAACTCTCCTTTCGCTCCGCTCAGACGAACCTAACCTCCTCGGACTTCAAACTCGGACAAATTTCCTCCAAAACTCCACCAAATATGCCATTTTATGCTCAAAACACGTCCTACAATATTTTAAACACGAAAACACGAAAATAAGACAAAAGAAAAACGAAAGTATATGATATGAGGGTAAAATGGCCACAAACATGCACACTCACACATCGAAAAATAGGTCATTTTACACACATATCAATTACATTGTTGTGAGTCATCTTCAGGATTGTCATCTCTTTCTTCTGTTTCTCTTTTGTCCAAGGTTTTGAGCGGAAGTGCCTGTGTTCTTTGGTTTCTTGGAATCTTGAGCAGTTCGAACTGTCGGAAGGGACTTGAGATCCTTAGATGTCTCAGCATCTATTTCCATGTCGTTTAAACTTTCATCTGCTTCATCCTTTTGCGTTGCACGATAAACTGGAACCTTTGGCGGAATAAAGTCAGATGATATGAGATCTTCTCCTTCATCTCGTATTTCTAGAATGCGCTCAAGAAGATAGCTAACCTTCAAACCTAAACCGACGCTAGAAGAGAACTTTCCTTTGGTTGGAATATCTTTGTTCTTCTTCGTGTTTTCCAGTAATCAACCAAAGACGTATGTTGCCCAATCTCCTCCAGGGCAATCATCAAGAGCCATCATCAGAGAGTATTTGGGACCGCTTAGCTCAGATAGATATCAAATCCCACAATAAATCATCCTCAGCGCGATCTCACTGAGTATCTTGTAAGATGGGTTCAGTTTGGATACCTTTGTGGCGGCTTTGAATTTTTCGGGTACCTTGGGCTTCTTCCATTTTAGCCAGTGAGCCGTTAGTTCATCTTTGTTCTGAAGATAGCTGGCAATATAGACTCCGGTCTTTGGTAGATGTAGATGATGAGCAATAAGAGCAGGATCGACTTTTATCTTCTTCGTGCCAACCTCGGTTAGGAAGAATTGATCTTTGTCATCGAAGGTAGCATTTTCGTAGAACTCAACCACGCAATTTGGATTGAACCTCTAAGGGCATGCAGTTAAGAACTTTGTCAAATTCTCACTTAGGAGCTTTCCAGCAATCTCCTTGGCAATTGTCTCGTTGGTGGTGATTGAGAGGAAATTCTTCCAATTCAGAATTTTCTCTTTCACGACTTGTGATATTAGGAGTTGTCAATCAATGGTGCTGGAGTTTTCAACTATCTGAAATATTTCGTCCTGAGGGGTCTCCACAGTGACGACAAGTTGTTCGGGATTATCAAAAGCGCTGGTATCCATAGTTTGGTTTCTCTCTTTCGGCATGAACTAGAGATGGAGTGTGGTTGATTTGAGAAGTTCTTAGGTTAAGATCTTTTGATGTCTTGACTGATTGACAAGCAGGGAGTGGAATAATAAAGACGATGACAGGATGGGTTTAAAGGTTTTTGGTGATCAATTTTTGGCAAAAATCATAGGCTGAGATTTAAACCCCATTTTGTTTTGAACGACTGCGATCGATGCTGATGTTGGCGCCTGTTCAAGTCGTCTAACACGCCATGTTGCAACGTGAGGAAGGATTGACGTGGCTCTGGGTAATACGCTGTCATGTTGCTCCATATTTAATGCGACGTGCCGCCGAGATCTTCGCGGTAATAGAAAATGTGCGCCTTGTCTTTAGCAGTTTTCTCTCTCCTTAATCTTTGCCAGGGTTGCGTGAGATAATCCAAAGGATATCTCTTAGAAGAAAAAATGAGTTGCTACTTCCTTAGCCAGGCAGATACTGTTTCTCCCTTTGATATATAGCATAGTGATCTTGACAGTTTTCATGCACAATTTCTGTCAGTTCTCGAATTTTGTTCCTGGACTACAATGATGTCTGGACATATGAATGATTATGATTTCGATCTCTTGATGGACTCGGAGGTCGTAGCCATCTGACCTACTGGCTATCTTTAATAGCGATTGACATGAAGAGGTGGTTGAGCATTAAATCGCCACTTCACTCCTTTTGCCACTGATCTGATAGGTCATTTCCTCCCGTGGTGAGGATATGGCAATATCCTTTTGATCGGCTCATGTCTCGCTATAAATGTTCCTTTGACGAGGTGAATTAATGACTCCTTTCTTTCTGTACTTTCAACGTAATATTCCTTGAAAATGGCTGATCCCGTGAACATTGTTGAAGAGATGGCTAGAGTCACCATCCTACGGAACAAGATCTTCAATAGTAGAAGGCTTTATGCTAAGTACTAGAGACTAGCAGATGTGTACTATGAGACTATGAGCCTCTTGGAGACTAATGGCCTGGACCGCTTCCTGTCTTTGCAGCCTGTTGCTTTTCAGCAGGATCGGCTTAAGGTAAGCATTTATAATTTGACGATTTCTAAGAATGAGATCTCCTTCAATATCAACAGAGTGGAGTTCACCTTGTCCACAGACTTCTTGTCTCAAGAATTTCAACTGCCTCACCATGGAGTGCCCGTTTTGCATTATCGAATATACGAAACAGCTCCTGAGTGGTCGTCTTGGTGGGAATGAAGGGGTAACGACAGCGACTTCAGTCCAACAGCTCCATGTGGATTCCTTCAGCCTCAACACCAGGTATCCTTCGATATCATTAACCAGTTGGTGCTCTGTAATCCTTTGATGCAGACATACTTTTTGCCACCTATCTGGAGAGCAATGATGGTGTTTGAGGATCAGGCTGAGGTCGACTAGGATGCCTTCATCTTTGACTATCTGAAAATGGCCACGCAAGATCTGCTGAATGAGCTCATTCCTTATGGTATGCAACTGAGCTTGCTCCTGGAGAAGCGGATCCCTTTCTTAGTTGAGGGTTCGTCAGGTTCGTGACTGGGACCATTTGACAATTACCCTATGCGACTACGCTGATCGCTTCCCTGCAGCTTCCACTGCCATCATCTCTAGCTCCTGGTTGTCGCTGATAGGCTGATTAATTTTCTGAAAACTGATGTAGTCTTTTTGTGTTGCTCATCTTTTCAATATGAACTGTGTATCCATCCTTTCATTAATGAACAGTTCATATTTTGTCTGTTGTATCTTCCATTCTTTATGTGTATCTGCTTTCGCTGAACATTCATACTTCTCGAATTCTTTGTTCATAGTCGTACGCTGGTATCTTCTGAGCTTTTGAACACATGTACCGTCTTGATTGGCTCGTGTCAGCTGTCAAGCATTTATGTTCACTTTTCAGATTCTAAATCAGAATTCTGGAGTAGTTTGCCCTAACTTGGAATGTCATATCTCTCAGTTAATTCGATAAATATCTTTTCAAATCAACACGCGATTTCTTCTCCATAAATATATTTCTTTCCTTGAGTATTCAGTATTCTCCCCAGACAATATTTTCCATATCTTCGATACATAATATATTTCTTCCTTCATATCATCATGTCTTCTCCAGACAAAATTGTCATTGAGCGAAACAAGATCTTCAACGAGGGTGGCCTGATAAGCTGTACTTGGGGAAACCCATGGGTCTCTGATCTAGTACTGAGAGGTCTGAGGATGAATTCTCTGGAAACTTTTGTATCTAAGAGACCTTTTACCTTTCAGAAGGATGCTCTGAAGATCTTTGTCGAAACTTGCCATGTTTCAGATGAAGACGTAATTTGTGGAAACTTGGGTGGCCATCAGATTTGCTGGTTTGTTGAGACATTCTCTTCTAGTTTCGAACTTCCACGAGGTTGAACGCCGTTCATGCTTTATCGTAGTGATGATACTTTGCCTGAATGGTCCTCATGGCAAGGGTGGAGAGAGGGGGAGGTCGGTTTCCATCCAACGGTCTCATCTAGATTGATGGCGCCTCGTTATCGTCTGACTTATGATGTTGTCAACCATCTGGTTGCTAGTAACCCTGTAGACTACACAGATTTTTCACTGCTAGTGTGGAAGGCTATGATGGCCTTTGTGGATGAGGAGGAAGTGGATTGGGCAGCTTTTGTATTTGATCGAGTGAAGTTTGCCCTTGAGTATCTCCCTGTTGTCCCCGTCCCTTATGGAATGCAGCTGAGCATGCTTCTTGAACTGGAGATACCAGAACTTATCCAAGGCTGGTCTACTATTAGTAGCACCGACTACTTCCCTTCAAAACATCAGCCTCATCCTTAATTGTGCGGTTAATGAATCACTAAGATCGTGCTATGTAGTTGCTATATTTCTTTCATCGATCTGAATGCACTTTGTCCACTTGAATGAAATCTAAATTGTATTTTTGGTTTCAATCTTTAACAAGTGTACACTTGAATTGAGCTGATCTTTAATAATATTGTCATGACTTTGTGTTCCGCTCAGCTGTCGACTACATGTATGGATGACTTGTCTCCTCATTTCCATCTTCGATAAATGAAAGAACTCTTATTTCTTCTGTGTCTTCAGCAAACTACAAACATTTAACAAACTGTAATTGACTTAATCACCATCTCAAATAAGTACAATTAATAGTTTTTGCGTTGATTACTTATCGTCTTCTTCTCTTGAGACTTCATCTAACTCTAGAAGACCTAGTTTGATGCATAGCTCTTTCAAATGAGCCTCAGGTAGTGGTTTGGTAAAGATGTCCGCTAACTGGTCTTCAGTTCTAATATATTCCACCGAGACATCCTCCTTCTCGACGTGGTCTCGGATGAAATGGTGATGAATATCAATGTGCTTCATGCTGGAATGTAGAACTGGATTCTTCAAGATTGAAACTGCGATGTTACTATCACAGTAGATAGGAACGCATCCTTTATCTATTCCATAATCCTTAAGTTGCTGTTTTATCCAAAGCACTTCAGCACAACAGCTGGCTGCTGCTACATACTCTGCCTCTGTGGTTGATGTAGCTACGGAATGTTGTTTCTTGCTGAACCAGCTGATCAGTTTATGTCCTAAAAACTGACAAGTTCCACTTGTGCTCTTTCTGTCGATTCTGCAGCCTCTAAAATCTGAAACAGAGAATCCATTCAACATGATTCCATCAGTTTTGGGATACCAGATATCTAGAGACTCTGTACTCTTAAGGTATCTTACAACTCCCTTTGCTGCATCCAAGTGTGACTTCTTAGGATTCGCCTGAAATCTTGCACATACACCTACGGCATATGATATATCAGGTCGAATGGCAGTTAGATACAGTAGAGACTCAATTATTCCTCTATAAGCTGTTGGGTTGATAGGTTCTTCTTCATTGAGAACTGGAGAACTGGTGCTCATAGGAATCCTTAGTGATTTTGTCTTCTCAAGGACAAAATTTGTTGATCAAGTCTTGAGTATACTTCTTCTGACATATGAAGATCCCTTCGTTGGACTGATCAACTTGCAAGCGAAGAAAGTATGTCATCTTGCCCATCATGCTCATCTGAAATTGTTCTGCATCAGCTGGGCAAACTTCTCACACAGCTTGGTATTTTTGTTTCCGAAGATGATGTCGTCTACAAAGATCAGAACAAGTAGGATGTCCTCTCCATCATTTATCTTGAATAGTGTTCGATCTATTGATCACTGCAAATTTTGCAGATTAATTGCAAACATAGTGACAAATGAATTTATAAGTACCCAAAGGTTGTCGAACTCAGAGGAAATGTGCAACGAAAATATCTCATGTACAAACTATAGTTCTCACATTTATTGTTTGAGTACACAGAAAATTGGGTTTTGGTTTTGGAAAAAAAAATAAAGATGACAAGACTAAAATTTAAAGAGTTTTTAAAAAGCAATAATAAAGAACACAGATTCTAGGGCAAATAATCAATCAGAATACATGTCAAATCAATCAACTCTACAATGGTAGGAAATCAGATTAATGTATTAAAATTCCTTTGTTGGGCAATTTTAACCTAGGTTGCTATCATGTGACTGTATATGCTTTGTTGGCCTCAAGAACACAATAATAATCAGCCTGAATAAAAACATAGATTTAATTCCCTAAAATTGATTAATCTTCCTTTTGAGACAGAAAATAAATTATATTCAATTCCTCTTCCTGTTATTAATTTTCTCCTCTTGGTCTTTCAATTAACAACTATGAATAAAGAATTAATTTCATCTCTCGATCCATCATCAATCCTAAATTCTATCAATTAAATCAGGAATTGAAACCATGTAATTTGAGTTGATCAATCTAACATGCACACATGATTAATTACACATAGCCCTAAAACCCGCTAGGATTTCTAGCCCCTCATGATGGAAAGAAACACAATAAACATTTTATTTAAAAGCATAATAAAACTTACAATCAAAATAAGGTTGAATCCTCTCCAAAATAACTAAAACTTCAACAATCCAAGAGAAAACTAAATGTAGAACTGAAAGGAACTGGTAGGCAACCCTCAAAACTCGAGCAAAACAAGTATTTATAGAGGTAGAGGTGTACAAATTGGGATCTAGGGCTTAAAATATGATTTAACCATAAAAATCTCGAAAATTCCTTTTCTGGGCCCATCTCGGTCGATGTGGATCCCCTTGCATCAGTCGACGTGGACTTCATATCGGTCAAGACAGAGACATTTTCCCCCCTTTCGATCCTTCGGCGCAGTCTCACAGTTTTGGCTATAACTCTCACTCCCGAATTCTGATTGACCCGATTCCAGTTGCATTAGAAAGATAACTTAGAGATTTTTCCAATTCTGTGCTCCATTACCTCGGATTCCAACTGTGGAAGAAGTAGTGATGGTTTCCTTGAACATTTGCTGCTTTCGGTACGGGTTTCCATTGGATTTGGCCCAAAACCTGCAAAAACACACCATGACAAGCATAATACCCCAATAAACTTGACTCATGCTCGATTAATAACTAAAACTCAAGTAAATGCAAGAAACCAATAAGAAAACAATGTGATAAGTGAGGCAAAATACGAGCTTATCAACCCCTCCAAACTTAAACACTAGATTCTCCTCAATCAACAAAAGAATGAATCAAAAGTTCAAGTAGAATAGAAGTGCCTCACAAGATTCATCACAGTCAAACTCGTAAATCCACAAAACATCAACACTTTGTAAGAATCAGAAAATCAGTAAACCATGGAGGACTCACAAGGGAAGTGTTTTCACTCATTCACTCAAGTGTTTAGGATAATCTGAGATCACACAAGTCATGCAAATCAAGTTCTACCATAGGCTTGCAAATATTCTAAACCTCCACTGCAAATATGTGTACACAAGTCTAAGATCAAAAAGGACTTCATTCAAGGTTGTAATGAAGGCTTTTTAGTGAAAGGTAGGAAAATATTTGGCCAAGTGACTAAAATCAATCAAGTAATCCTCAATCAATCAAACCACTATCTATTGACGTCGACCCTTCTCCTATAATATTCAATACAAAGAAAGGCTCTTTTATTTATTTTCCTCTCTTTTTTTTCTTTTTCATACATCCTTTTATGCTCTACACAGTATTGCATATTCATTTGAGCTTATAAGGATTAAACACGACACATTTTTTCCTAGAGCCCAACCTTTTGTTTTTACCCTTCTAATATTATCTTATCCTTTCTCAAAAAATTCCCAACCCACTCTCATAGACAAGAGTTGATTCCCCTATCTTTTTCCAACTCATAAACAAAGAAAGAAAATCCATAGGCTCAAAAGGGCTGACTAGGGATAAATGTTCAATTAGGACAGTGTATAGGAAAATAGGCTAAACAAAGATAGCCTAAAATCACTTCCTAAACCTGTGCACACTTAGCAGTCTTGAAAAATAAACAAAGCAAGTTCTAGAGATACTCAATAATGCAGACACACTCACATTCGAATTTAAGGCTCAATTCTCACACTTGGGACAACAATTCTTCCATATTAAACATCAAATCATCATCAAACATTATGCCTTTGAAAGTTTCAAAACAAGTAATCATGTGGTTTTCTACATTCATAGGCATACTCAACCCCTATCACAATCAATGCATAATCAAGTCCATCAATTCAAATCTTTCATTCTTGTTAGGGTTATCTCATAGCTACGCAAATCTTCTCACATAATCACAATTTTATTCAACAAATGCAATAAAAAAAAATTTAACTAGGCATAAATATAAACACACTGAAAGCTTTAAATAAAAGGAAAGAAGTAGTTTCAACTCCAAGTCCTCCTCCCCCCAAACTTATTCAATTGACAGAGGGAATAAGTTTGCGAATCAGACTAGGATGAAACAGTACCTCGATGTTGGTCTCAGACACCAACTTTTTATCCCAGAACCTTCAGAACTTGTGCAATATGAGATTTTGGCTGCTAGCACTCCGTGTCGACCGACACGGGCTCTGCGTCGGTCGATGTGGAGCCTTCTTCTCGACCCTCTTCACTGGTAGAAGTGTTCCACGTCGAGCTACTCTGCGTCGACCGACGTCAGGCCTGCGTCGGTCAAAACAGAGCACTGTTCCTCGATTTTTTTAATCACCAACAGAAATAAACAAATTTAATAACAAGGATAAAAATTGAAAATAAATTGCAGAAAACAAAAATAAGAGGAAATTGAAAAGAAAGCAAGTAAAGATTGGGTTACCTCCCAACAAGTGCTTGATTTAACGTCGCCGCTCGACGATACCTCATCTCACCAAGATGGTTGAGTCCAGACTCGTCGACCCCTTGAATCTATCATGAAGACCCGGCGGTTCTGAATGATGGTGGTATACTCCAAATGAGGCAGCTTAATTGCCGATTTCACTGCTTCGTTTCCTCGTTCCCACCGGATAGCTTCTTCTTCCTCCTCCGGTGTCTCATCTCCTTCTTCTTCTTCTTCAGTAGCCTTGACCTGGTTGCATTCCCCCTTCCTCTTGTTCTTGTCAATGCAAAAGGTAATAGACTCCTCATTCCCTCGCAAAGTGATCTCCCCCTTCTTGTAGTCGATCAGGACTCCGGCTGTATCGAGGAACTCTCTTCCCAAGATCATGGGTGTGTTGGCATCTTCCTTCATCTCATGAACAACGAAATCTGCAGGAAAAATCAAGTGACCAACTCTAATAAGTACATCCTCTACGATACATTTTGGCTTGGACACAGATCGGTATGCCATATGAAGGGTGATCGTGGTGGCTCTCATCTCCCCAATCTCCAACTTCTTGTAGATGGACCAGGGCATCAGGTTGATGTTTGACCCGGTGTCACAAAGTACGTTTTGAAATTCCTTTCCTCCAATCTCGATAGGTATTGAGAAACAGCCGGGATCCGATCTCTTGATGGGAATCTGTTTCTGCAAGAGTAGACCGTATTCTTCATGTATCCTTACGGTCTCGTTCTCCATGAACTGCTTCTTCTCGCTCATCAGTCTTCTGAGGAACTTCATATAACCTAGTATCTCCCTGAGAGCTTCAACAAGAGGAATGTTAATATTCACTTTTTTTAAATTTTCAACAAACCTTGTGAACTTAGAGTCCTCCTTCTTCTTTGCAAATCTCTGAGGGAAAGGCATAGGAGGCACCGGATCAGCTCTTCTTTCCTCTTTCTCCTTTTCTTTCTCTACCAGTCTGGGTTTCTGTTTCGACCGAGACGCGGCTATCTCGGCCGTCCTGCTTGTTGCTTCTGCGTCGACCGTGATTGGCTCATCTCAGTCGACATGGACTCTTCTGCCTCGGTCGGGCTGCTATCTATCTCGGTCGTCCTGTGACCCTCTGCATCGGTTGGGATGGGCTCCATCTTGGTAGAAATAGAGAGGTCCTGCTCGCGATTTTTCTTCTCTGCTCCTCCAAAATCTCCTTCCGGGCTGCTCGGACCTTCATACTTCCTTCCGGATCGCAATGAGATGGCATTAACTGATTTCTCCTTCGCTAGATTTGTCTCTGTTGTACTCGGAAGTTGCCCCGGCTTGTGCTGAGTACCCAAGGTAGTGGCTATCTGACTCAGTTGGGTGTCCATCATCTGCAAATTCTTTGTCATCAATTGCATGTGATTGGCCATCCCTTTGACTTCGTTCTCCACTTTGCCAAATCGGTTGTCCAAGCTCTTGATGAATTTCTCCAATGTTTCCTCCAGCGCGGACCTCTTTCTCTCCACGATTTCTCCTCCTGTACCAACATCAAAACCAAGCAGAGGGAGTTCTTCAGCAGAGGGGTTAGAATAAGAAAAACCATGGTGAGATCGCCCATGGTTGTAATGATACCATTGATTGCCTTGGTAGTTATTCTGATAGCCACCGCCAATGTAGTTCACCTCCATTCCTGTAGATCCAGACGAACTGCTTGCACCCCGGTTGATGTAGTCAGCCTCCACCGGGACAATGGCCATGCTAGGCTCAGTAGTAGCAACTGGTGGCTGTTCAGGGCCATGTCTGCCAATAACCTTATGCTCTCTGCTCCACTCTTCTTCATCAGTATCCCACCAGCAGATGCATCCACCATATCCTTCATGTGAGGATTCAGACCTTCATAGAAGTGGCATACTTGCATCTCAAGATCAATTCCATGTCCAGGGCAGAGTTGCAGGAGCTCTTTGTATCTCTTCCAGGATTCATGAAGTGACTCATCATACAGCTGTTTGAATATAGTGATGGCAGCTTTCCTCTTCAGCAGCAGGCTCGGTGCGAAGTAGTTGGTAAGGAACTCCGCTCGAAGCTCCTCCCATGTCCCAATCTGACTCTTGTCCAAGCCAGCATACTAAGACCATGCCTCGTCTCTGAGTGAGAACGAGAACAACCTCATTCTGATGATGTCCTGGGGGACTCCATTCTGTTTCACTGTATCACACACCTCTATGAATTGCCTGAGGTGGGCATAAGGATCCTCTACGACTCTCCCCCCAAACTGGTTCTGCTGCACCATATGTATCAGTCCTGTGCGCAGCTCAAAGTTGTTGGCGTTGATGCCAACTCTGAATCCGGCCTCTTCCTACTGTGGTAGAAATCGATCCAAGATGGACTTTTGCGGAACCACTATTTGCCTGTTGTTCAACTATGCCAGTCTTGCAGCTTGTTCTACCTGAGTAGCCTGGGCTGCTTGTAGTTGTATTCTCAGCTACTGTACTTCATTGACAAACTGTCTCTGCTCCTCAGGAGTCATATTTTGAAGCGGGGCTTCTGGGTTTGCGTCTATCTCAAAATCTAACCTCTTTCCTTTCTTCATGTTCCTCCTGCAGACTGCCTCTATTTTTGGGGCAAAAGACACGAGTGTTTTTCCATTGTTTCGCGTGTTCATGCACCTGCACAGCAACCAAGGCGAAAATTAAAGCACATCGACCGACAAAGGGAGTGTGTCGACCGACGCAAAAAAATTTCTGCGTCGATCGACGCGACACGTGCGTCGGTCGAAACAGAACTTAAAAATCAACACAAACACACGCACACGAACAGAAATTTAAATAAAATAAAATAAAAAACTCAATCCAATTAATCTTCAAACAAATTAGTAACAAGATAAAATCTGACAAATCCCCGGCAACGGCGCCAATTTGATCACTGCAAATTTTGCAGATTAATTGCAAACACAGTGGCAAATAAATTTATAAGTACCCAAAGGTAGTCGAACCCAGAGGAAATTTGCAACGAAAATATCCCATGTACTAACTATAGTTCTCAGATTTATTGTTTGAGTAGACAGAAAGTTGGGTTTTGGTTTTGGAAAATAAAGATGACAAGGCTGAAATTTAAAGAGTTTTTAAAAAGAATAATAAAGAACACAGATTCTATGGCAAATAATCAATCAGAATACATGCCAAATCAATCAACTCTACAATGGTGGGAAATCAGATTACTATATTAAAATTCCTTTGTTGGGCAATTTTAACCCAGGTTACTATCATGTGACTCTATATGCTTTGTTGGCCTCAAGAACACAATAATAATCAACCTGAATAAAAACATAGATTTAATTCCCTACAATTGATTAATCTTCCTTTTGAGACAGAAAACCAATTATATTCAATTCCTCTTCCTGTTATTAATTTTCTCCTCTCGGTCTTTCAATTAACAACTATGAATAAAGAATCAATTTCATCTCTCGATCCATCATCAATCCTAAATTCTATCAATTAAATCAGGAATTGAAATCATGTAATTTGAGTTGATCAATCTAACATGCAAACATGATTAATTACACATAGCCCTAGAACCCGGTAGGGTTTCTATCCACTCATGATGGAAAGAAACACAATAAACATTTTATTTAAAAGCATAATAAAACTTACAATCAAAATAAAGGCTGAATCCTTTCCAAAATAACTAAAACTTCAACAATCCAAGAGAAAACTAAATGTAGAACTGAAAGGAACTGGTAGGCAACCCTCAAAACTCGAGCAAAACAAGTATTTATAGAGGTAGAGGTGGACAAATTGGGATCTAGGGCTAAAAATATGATTTAACCATAAAAATCTCAAAAATCCCTTTTCTGGGCCTGTCTCGGTCGACATGGAGCTGGCGTTGGTCAATGCAGATCCCCTTGCATCGGTCGACGTGGACTTCATATCGGTCGAGACAGAGACATTTTCCCCCCTTTCGATCCTTTTGCGCAGTCTCACGATTTTGGCTATAACTCTCACTCCCGCACTCTGATTGACCCAATTCCAGTTGCATTGGAAAGCTAACTCGGAAATATTTCCAATTCTGTGCTCCATTAGCTCGGATTCCAACTGTGGAAGAAGTCGTGACTGTTTCCTTGAACATCTACTACTTTCGGTACGGGTTTCCATTGGATTTTGCCCAAAACCTGCAAAAACACACCATGACAAGCATAATACCCCAATAATCGAGCTTGAGCAGTCTCACGGTTTTGGCTATAACTCTCACTCCCGCTCTCTGATTGACCCGGTTCCAGTTGCATTGGAAAGCTAACTCAAAAATCTTTCCAATTATGTGCCCCATTAGCTCGGATTCCAACTGTTTTTAGAAGTTGTGACTGTTTCCTTGAACATCTACTACTTTCGGTACGGATTTCCATTGGATTTAGCCCAAAACCTGCAAAAACACACCATGACAAGCATAATACCCCAATAAGCTCGCGATATTAGTTTGTTTAGGGTTTAGGGTTTGTGGTCAGAGGAACTGTCTGATTATAATCAAGATCATTTTTAGATTCCTCATTGACATCATTGATCTCATGATTCCCCAGACTCAGTTCTTGGAGTGTATAATAAGCTCGTTTTTATACTCTCTTATCGCATTGTTTCTCTTTTCTTTTATGTATTTCAGTTTGTTTTCTTGAATAAATTGAGCATGAGTATATATTAGAGGATGTTATACTTGTCATGGTAAGATTTCGCAGGTTTTAGGCCAAATCCACTGGAAACCCGTACCGAAAGCGGCAGATGTTCAAAGAAACAGTCACTACTTCTTCCATAGATGGAATCTGAGCTAATGGAGCACGGAATTTTAAAGATCTTAGATTTATCTTTCCAATGCAACTGGAATCGGGTCAATCGGAGTTTGAGAGTGAAAGTTATGGCCTAAACCGTGAGACTGCGCAGAAGGGTCGAAAGTGGCGAAAATGGTCCTATTTCGACCGAGTTGAAGGCTATCTTGATCGGGGCAGCTCCATCTCGACCGTGGAAAGGGTCATCTCGACCGGGGAAAAATATTTTGGCGAAATTCTGGGATTTTTTCACATATTTTGGGCGAGAATTGCTTGGGATTCAAGTTACACATCAATTTGGAAGCAATGAAGAACCCAAAAGG
>JAPKLW010000019.1:553591-574636 GCA_026898455.1 Plectranthus barbatus | reverse complement strand
ATTTCCTGCTATTTATAGGAGTGAACCCAGAAAATAGTCGGTAGAGACATTGAGAAGGATGTCCAATCATAGTCCATCCTTCTCTGAAAAAGTAGCTTCCCGTTATGCTTATTCTACTCCATCGACCTGCTTTTCAGAGCAGTTTGTACTTGTTGTGCCAGACGTTCAAACAACGTTGTACACCAGTCACAACTGAGTATTGTCTGTCTTTTCTTATTGACTTCCTCAAGGTTCTTCTACGACTGTTCGACACTATGCTACGTACGCACTTCTAGACGTGAAATTGTCTTGACCTGAAACTTTGAGCGCCTCTCAATAGTTTCTCTGCGCCTTCTATATCCACAGTTTTCCTTTGAGCATCCAGGCTTTGACGGGAAAAACTGTCTGCGCAGTTTTTGTGACCTTGACTCTGCTTGTCTTCGTCTTGTATATTCGACAATTATCTTGTCTGAATGGCGTCTTCTTCAAAACTGTTCCATAGTTTTGATGATATCCTTCTTCCTAGACTATTGCAACTCGATCATCCTATACAAGGATTACATGAGGTAAAAACTCTAAGGTCTACACTTTGGTATATAGTTTTAACACATCAAAACATTAAATTAAGGTGGGATTACTACAGTAATACCTAACAATAGCCTTTAGTGCCAATGGTCTATAGCAAGTAATTAAGTCGTGAGAATTTATCAATCACAAAATTGGAATATGTTCAATTATTAATCAATTAAATAATAATATATTTTTATTATTTAAGTTTGTGAATACGTAAAGAATGTAATCTTTGTTAGATATTTAATGAATGAGAAGATTAAGAGAGATGGAAATATTAATAAAAATAATATAAAAACTTGTCAATTCCATGAATTGTCTCAAAAACCAAAGAATTTGAATTGTGGTAGTGACATTTGTTTTTCGAAGAAATTTTAATCTAAATTTATCCGAATTGAAAAATTTTCAAGGTAAACCAAAACTTGATAGGATGATTCAATTGGCATTTCTATTAATAAGATTTTTTTTAAAAAAAGGAAAAGAAGAAAGAAATATTAAATTTCATGAGATTTTCATTGTAAACTATTTTTTAGTGATGATTTTGCAGAAGTACTCACAGGAATTGTGACATTCTTTCCAACTAGTGCAAAGTACAGTCTTTCTAACTAAAAAATAATCAAATGGAGATAATTATATGAGACTTTTTGAACTAAGTTTTGTCGCTACCAATCTAATCATTCGAATAAAAAATTTATCAATCTAAGAATTAAAATATAATTCAATTGTTAATTTAGAAACTAAAAGATTTTAAATTTTCAATTGAGATCTCATGATGAAATCTGTATTCAGAATTTTATCATCCAATTCTCAATTAAGAATATTTTGAAAATTTTAGATTTTTTTAAAATTTTAATCAAATCATCTTTCAAATTATGAATCGAAACTTAAATTACAATTTAGATCTTATATTAGTAAAACCCAGAAATAAAAAATTATATATATATATATATAGAGATGGGATCATATATATATATATATATAGTGGTGATCATATGAGAATAGTTTTTAGTATGAAAAATGAGAATAAATCTCAGCCCTCTTTCTTTATATATCAACACTCGAGATTTAAAAATTTCCGTATTCATTTTTTGTAGTATATTGTGCATTATTCGATTTTAAGGATAATTTTGTAAAAAAATTTCTCTATCCTCTAATTAAAATTCTAAAAACTTTAAATGGTCATAACTCACTCAATTTAAATTCGTTTTCTCATGTATTATATATCAAATTAAGATAATTTAATTATCTTTCAAACAAAATTCTTATTGGATAAATTTAGAGGACGAAAACCTTAATGAAGAAAATAGTGATTCTATACATAAATCTCGTAACAGCACATTGATTTTCGTAAAATGCATGAAAATTAACCTAAAATGCATGAAATTGTACTTAAAGTGCACAATATGATGCATAAAATGCATTATATTCCTTCAGAAAATGCATATTATATAGAGATATAATGAACAATTTTAAGATAAAATTAACAAATTTTAAGATAAAATTAAAAAAATTTAAGATAAAATAAGGTGAGAATATAATTTTTTATTTTATGCAATGCAATAATATTAGAATGCATATTTGATAAAAATATATATATAATAAGCTTATTTAAGATAAATTACATCAACATACATTTATTTATGTAACATAGTGAGATTCAAATTATTTCGTTGCTTATTTCGATGAATGATTGTCACGACTCAGAAAAAATTCAAAATTTACACATTACCTTATGAGCTAGAATTATTTTGATGATGCACAAATAAGATTATGATTCTTTTAAGTAGACATGGTAAGAATATTCAAATAAATTAAAAATATATATATTTCAATTTTGAAAATCAAATAATCTTTATTATTCATAATAATATTTCCATATCAGATTAGATATAGATATCCAGATTTTGATACATACAATATTTTCTTATTAGAGAGATAATTTTTTTTCGTAATGAGATATAATGCACGTTCCCTTAGATAAAATGTATGATTTGCTAAGATAAAAATGCACAATATTGAAGATAAAATATTGTAAGTAGAGATATAGAACATTTTATTTCGCAATGTAAAGTTAATGCAGGATATTGCCCTTAAAATGAACAAAATCTTAGTTCAAATGTAGGCTTTAAAATTATCATTCATTGTAAATAATTACTATATTATCCTTTAATGCAGGATAATCGACCAAAACTGCACATGGAATTAAATACATCTTAAGCGTTGAAATGACAAGATCAAAGGCTGAGATTTATTCTCGTTTCTCATACTAAAGATCATTCTCACCTGATCACTACTATATATATATATATATATATAGGGATGCATTATATGGTTACCCTATCTCCATATGTTATATGAGGCCAAATCCTAGCCTTTAGATTAAGATTTCAACGCTTGTGATTCAACTTGAAAGTGAAAAAATTTCGGTGCATTATCTAGTGTAACGTACTATATTATTGAGTATAATGGTAATTTTCACACCCACGATTTTGGAATTATCTGAAACAAAAATCACATTCCTCAAAATTGTCTTTTTCTCTCTCATTTAAATTTTTTATAAAACTTTAAATAATCATAACTCACTCAATTTAAATTATTTTTTTACGTATTATATATCAAATTAAAGATAATTTAATTATCTTTCAAACAAAATTCCTATTATATATGTTCACAATAATAAAATCATCGTAAAACTAAATAATGTAATAGCCTAAACTAAATAATGTAGCATAATTCAAAGAATAATGTAATGATATATTTAAAAGTAATGTAACATTAATAAGGTAATAAGGAGAATTAGATAATGCAGTATAATATGAAGAATAATGTAATGACATATTATGTTGCATTATCTGTATTCATCATGCATTATCTAATTCTACTTATTAAGATTATAGTATTACATTGTCCTTTGTATTATGTTACATTATTTAGTTTTACTAAGGTTATCTTATTCCGAACATATACAGTTTGAAAGATAATAAATTATCATTGATTTGATATATATTGTACTATGAATGTTACATTATTTATGACAAATATGATGCATTATTTGTTAACAATTTCCATATTACAATAAAACATGTAGTCGTATTTAAAAAATAAAATAAAAATATGCTATAAAAGATAATATAGTATATAAAGAATAAATAATGTATCAACTATCATATAAATAATGTAACATCTACATAGTAAAAATTGGTCGGCTGTCAGCCGCCAAGAAACTGCACCATTGTGCATAACAGATACCCAAAACCAACATTAACTGTTGGCTGCGAAAATACTGACGAAGACCAACCGAAATAGATGTCGACGAAGAGAAAAATAGCCGAAATTGAACTATTGAAGGAGAATCATCGCAAGATTGAGAGTTTTTTGCACATACGACATCACCATCGTATTCCAACTCACACAATTCATTTTGGTCATTCTTTCGAACAACTTTTTCGCGACCTTCGCCATCCCCAGATTCACATACTCAGAAAACATGTTATTCCAATAATATAAATTTCTCACACACACACACACACACAGAGAGAGAGAGAGATGGATGAGACGAGGAGAAAGTAGATGGATGAGATGAGAGAGAGATGTTTATGGTTATTACTAAATAACCCTTATTAATGATTAATAAGAAAATTAAAAAATATTAATGAATAATTCAAGTTTAAATGTGGGCCACGTGATTTAAAATATTAAGGGTTAAGATTTGGTCTCATATAACATGTGAGAGGTGGGTAACATATGATCACAACTCTATATATATATATATATATAGAGAGAGAGAGAGAGAGAGAGAGTAGCGATCATGTAAAAACAATTCCTCCTGTAAGAAAGAAGAATGAATCTTATCCATTAGATCTAAATAAGTCAATGGTTGATATATAATCAAGCAACAACTTAAACACAATTGAGCAATTGCTCAATTGTGTTTTAGTTATTGCTTGATTAATATAATGATTGATTGTGTTACAGTTGCTGCTTGATTATATATCAACCACTGATTTACTGAGATCAAATGGATCAGATTCATTCTTTTTTCTCATAGGAAATTTTTTCTCACATGATCTGCTCCCTATTTCTCACATGATCTGCTCCCTATATATATATCATGTAAAAAAATCATCCTGTGAAAAAAAAATGAATCATGTCCATTAAATCTAAAAAAATCAATGGTTAATATTCAAACAACCAACAATTAAAACACAATCAAGCAACAACTAAAACACAACCAAACAATGTTGCAATCAAGCAAAGACCTGAATACAATCAAGCAACCTCATGAACACAATCAAGCATATTTCTCACTTTCTCATGATAAGACCTTTCTCACTTTCTCACATTAAGACTTTTCTCACCGGATACGCTCTCTCTCTCTCTCTCTCTCTATATATATATATATATATATATATATAGGAACGTGATCCAGTGAGAACCACTGTTACCATAAGAAATAAGAACCAATCTCAGCCGTAGATCTTGCTCAATCAACGATCCAGATCTAATAAATAAACGCGGGCATTTTTTCCCCAAAAACCTGCATTATTGGGCAATTTAGTCTTTTCGCTTATAATTAAAATTCGCCCTTGAATTATAACCTTCTTAATACACATACAATGTACATGCATTATAGAGTTCACAAACTATCATTATATAGAGAAGATACTATCATTATATATTATCCCTCTAATTTCACACGAATACACAAATATTACTAACATGTGGAATAATTCAAAGCAGTGGGTTTCATCAAACAAAGCAGACCTGCATTATATAGTTTATGGACTATCATTATATACTACAAATATTATCATTATATATCATTATATGTTGAACTTAAAAAATATGTTAATATAATTTCAAAGTGTTTTTTCTTCTTTAATTTAATTAAAAATAAATGTGCAAAAGCAACGTAAATTGTGGCTTGCGAATAAAATTGTAATTAAATCTGAATTAAAAACAAGTTACAATCACTCATTGAACCTCTTTTAGAAACATCACAAGTTGCAAGAATGAGGGTTGACAAATAACAATACAATACAATAATAGCAATACAATCCATTGTGGAACAAACAAGGGACAAAACCTCCTCAATCATCAGTCTCAACATAGCTAGCTCTCAATCTTATACAGAGTTGATGTAAAGAGCTAGCTGAGGTCAAGGAAGGCTTTGGCCAAGAGATGCTTAGTCTGTGAGAGATGGTGAGCCTCCAAGATCTCAACAATCTCACATTGCCAACAAGGCACACCACATCAGCTATCATCTACATCTGCTTGGTGCTGCGTTATCACACTTTGGAACAAACGAATCTATACAAAAAAAAAAACATGAATTAAATTTGAAACTTATAACATATAATGCAAGATTCATAACTATATAATGCATATATTTACACTATATAATAAATTCTCATAACAGAACAGAACCTCCATAAACTAATTATAACTGACTCACATATAATGCAACTATTACAAAACAATAATGCAAGCCATAACATTATATAATGCATATATAAAAAAATTGAAAGTACGTAAAATAATAATAACTCTTTCAAATATAACCTAAGTACTACAAATATATAATGTAATTCATAACAATACATAGTGCATGTATTTACACTATATAATGAATTCTCATAATGGAACAGAACCTTCATAAACTAATTATAACTGACTCACATATAATGCAACTATTACAAAACAATAATGCAAGCCATAACATTATATCATGGAGATATAAAACAAATTGGAAAGTACGTAAACTAATAATCACTCATTCAGATATAACATAAGTACTAAAAATATATAATGCAATTAATAACAATATATAATGCACGTCTTCAAATTAAACAATTAAGAGTGAAAACACCAAACCATAAACAGCAATCTACGAAACCTAATTCAAAATCTGGAAATAAATCATCAATAACCCATACAATGAAACTTCGATTTTATCACAGTAATCTGATAACTAATGATCGAACATCATATCAGAAAACAACTGATTCTATTACGTAAAAAATGGAATTTATCAATTTTTATCTTTCAAGGGATCCATAACTCGCCGACGACGATGACGAACACAAACGGCGACGAACACAAACAATAACAAACGCAAACGATGGCCAACAGATTTCACAGAGAGAATGAATGAAGAAAATATATAATCACAGAAGGAATGAATATCGCAAGTCGCAAAGGAAAGAAAGATCGCAAGATTTAAATTAAGATTCTAAAAAGATTTGAATTCATGTAAGTACAAAATTACCCCTCATTTTACAATAATGAAAGTCAATACAAACAATAATGCATAGCGGGCGAAATTAAATCTAAGCTGTTGATTTCATGATTTGGACGAATAAGATTAGTTCTAATTTTCACATGGTAAGGCTGGTTCTCATATGATCACTCCCATATATATATATATATATATAGGGTAGTGATCAGGTGAGAATAGGAGTTACTATGAGAAATAAGAATAGATCTCGCGCGTCCATCTCATCAAATCGACGAACAGGATTCATTCTCAGCAAATTGAAAAATGCGGCATTTTTGCCCCAATATCCTGCAGTTTTAGACTTTAAAAGCTAAAACTGTAAAAAATATTCAAACACAAACAGCAACCTGCATTTTAAGCCCGATTTACTTCATTTTTACATAAATACGAATTAAAAAAAATTAAACATCTTCTTCTACTTCAAAGCAGCAACACGAGCGTAGTCTTTATAAAACTCAATACCAACATCAACAGTTCTAAAAACTATGCCCTTAAAATGCTTCATCTCATCAACACACTTTGGAATAAATGAACCTGTAAGATACAAAAATGCACAAAATTAACACTAAAGATGCACAATATAATAGTAAAACTGAACGTCGCTCTGAATAAAAAAAAACTCATTTTTACTTCATTTTTACTGCACAAAGCCCGATTTACTTCATTTTTAGCCTGATTTACTTCATTTTTAGCCCGATTTACTTCATTTTTACATAAATACGAAATAAAAAAAAATTAAACATCTTCTTCTTCAAAGCAACAACATGAGCGTAATCTCTATAAAACTCAATACCAACATCAACAGTTCTAAAAACTCTGCCCTTAAAATTCTTCATCTCATCAACACACTTTGGAATAAATGAACCTGTACGATACAAAAATGCACAAAGTTAACAGTAAAGATGCACAATATAATAGTAAAAATGAATGTCGTCCTGAATTAAAAAAAATTTAAACTATATTCATGCACAATTAACAAAGTCGAAACCGAATACGAATGCAAAATCCAGAAACAAAGAAAAAAAATTGATCGAGAGAAGAAATATAAATCAAATCGAACGAAGAAGGAAGAAGAAATCAAATCGCGCGAAGAAAGGAATAAAAAATCTGATGAGATACTATTTCAGATTTTAAAAAAAGCTAAAATTACAAAAGTAACCTTAATTTTGCAAAACTGCAGGATAATCGAGGAAAACTGCACACGGAGTGAAATAGATCATGAGCGTTGAAATCACAAAATCAAAGGTTGAGATTTATTCTCATTTCTCATACTAAAAACTATTCTCATATGATCACTACTATATATATATATATAGTTATATATAATTATATATATACTCCCAATTTACCTCATTTGAAATGGAGGAATATCTGAGTGCTTTAAATCCAATGATATTGGATGTAACAACTTATTAAAGAATTTGATATTGTGAGGGTGACAACCCTTGTATTTTAGTGAAGCAAATTGTTTTTGCCATCTGGATTTTGGTCATTCCCATTATGTTTTCATTCTTTAATCTCAGCCCTCCATTTATATCTCCAACCTCTATATATACCCTCCAGAAATCTTGCTTCTCATTTATTCCTCATCTCCTTCCACTCACACACATCCAACTATTTAATAGTATTAATTCCATTTCAATCAAGCTAACAAAAGAGTTTTTTTTTTCTTTTTTTTTTTTTCTGATCATCAAATGGGATCCCTGCAAGTATCCAAAGAGGTTCTCACTCATCATCAACCTCTTTCATGCTTTCGTGTTCAACCCCATTTCTCCATTTATTTCTTCATTTGTTATAAGAAAATTAAGTAGAATTGTGGAGGATACCGGCACCTCTCCTTTCGCTCTCCCGTTCTCTCTCTCTCATACAATCAAAGCAAGAATACTTGAAATAGACATGCAACAGTTAACCATCACATTCTAATGCATATATCTATAACTTTTGCTTTTCTTCTTATATATATATTTTTTTCATATTTATAGGCTCATAAGTTGAAGGAAGATGGATTCACTGGTGATGGAAGTGTAGATTTTCATGGACGCCCGGCGACCCGAGACCGGACCGGAAAATGGGTTGCCGGAATCATCATACTCTGTAAGTATATACGGTCTAACTATACATACATATATAGATATATATATATGTGTGTGTATGCATGTGTTGTACTCCCTCCGTCCCGGCTGAATTGTCCCGGTGACTTTGGGCACAATAACCAAGGAGTGTGAGTGTAAAGTAAGTTGAGTGGAATTAATATTTTATTGTTGAGTGTGAACAAGTTGCCTTTTTAAGTAATGGGACAACTGAGGTGGGACGGGCGAAAAAGGAAAGTGGGACAATTAAGGTGGGACGGAGGGAGTATAATGGTGGCAACATCTTGATAAATTTAACATCAAAAACCTGGAGAGTTTTGATTTATTGTAGTGAGGCCAATTGATTCACGTTATTCTAGTTTGTGAAGCAATAATGTTATTGTTATTGACCTACATATCATTCTTGAAAATGACAATTTTGGTTGTAGGATGATAACTTACGAAGTATTTGAACAGATAGGTATATAGTTAGTGTCCAAGTGTATGGAAGTGCCATGCAAATACTGCCACAACATCCTAATTCTGTCCACTGAAATCTTGCTCATCATCATCTTGAAAATGATTTGCTTTTGATAAAGTTAATATATACGTATCATTGTAAATTATATATATATATATATATATATATATATATATATATAAGAGACCAAATATTAATAAGTACGTTACATAAAAATCAATCTTTATTTTTTATTTTAGATAGTTAGATTATAATTTTCTTAGTTGACAACTATGTATGCTAAAATGAGCGATTATTTAGTTTGATGAAGCATAATATACTAACTAAACAAGCATAATATATTAAAAAATTATTCTCAAGATCTAACTTAAATTATACTACTTAATAAGAATAATATATAAATTAATCAAGCATGAATTAGTATATCAATACTAACATATCATATATATATATATATATATATATATTATCTATATAGAGGTTAGGTTATATAAGAATAGATGTTAATGTAAGAAATGAGAATAAATCTCAGCCTTTGATTTCACAAGATCTGCGGTCATGCTTTAATAATTTATGTCTTCATTTTATCCTCCGCGAACTTCATTATTACATATTTAAGGGTATCATTGTCATTTATCCTAATGGTATCTCCCTCAAATAATTTCCATTTTCATTTTATCCTCCGCGAACTTCATTATTACATATTTGGATCTCTAATTCCTTTTCATTCGATTTTTCATAATATTTCGCTTGCCTTGTTGAGTCATCCAATACTCTAAAATTAAATTAAATTTTATTATTATTTAATTGAATTTTCTAATTTAATGAAGTTTTAAATAAATAAAATAAATTTAACATATTTTTTTAAAAAATTGATTTTATTTTTATTTTATTTTATTTTTCTCATTTGATGAAATATAGAGAAGATAAAATGAAGAGAACTGTTTCTAAAAATTTGATTTTTTTTCTTTTAATGATGTATATAGGATATAAAATGACGAGAACTGAAATAATTTTTCCGAAAAATTAATTTTATTTTTATTTAATTTAATTTTTTCCATTTAATGAAGTATAGAGGAGATAAAATGAAGAGAATTGTTTCTAAAATTTTGATTTTTTTCGTTTAATGATGTATATAGGAGATAAAATGAAGAGAATTCAAATCATTTTTTTCGAAAAAATGATTTTATTTTTATTTAATTTATTTTATAATGAACAATAATTGAGATAAAATGAAGAATAATTAAGATATAATGAAGAATTGCTAAGATAAAATGCATGTCGCGTATAACATTAAAATTCACATCGAATTTATTTTATAATGAATCACAATTGAGATAAAATGAAGAATAACTAAGATATAATGAAGAACTGCTATGATAAAATGCATGTCACGTGTAACATCAAAATTCGAATCAAATTTATTTTATAATGATTCGCAATTGAGATAAAATGAAGTATAACTAAGATAAAATGAAGTATATAATACATAAAATGAACAAAACACAACTTTTGCGCCTTGTACGTTCGTAATGACTATGTTGCCCTTCAATGAAGTAAAATGAGGATATTATGCCGCGTTTTTTGTTCAAGCTCTTATATAATCTGGATCGTTGATGTTGTCAAATCTATGGATGAGATTTATTCTCATTTCTCATGATAAGGGCTATTCTCACCAGATCAGCCCCTATATATATATATAAATAGGATGATGAATGTTTTGCATGACGAGGGAAGACGCCAAATGAAACGGTGACGTTTTGAAGTTGACATCATTGTATTTGTAGTTTATATAAATCGTCAACTTTTTATTAATGAATTTTCTCTCTAATCATAAATTTAAAATAAAATAAATTCTTAAATATTTATTTAATTACATAATTTGAAGTATATTTACAAATACCCTACTAATAATATAAGTACAAAGGAATTCACATATATAGCTATAAACAATTGTGACTCGTTAATTAATTCATTATTGGATATGCACTGTATATGACCCTCTCTCTCCTCCCTTTCTCTCTTGGAGCGTTATATTTTTCTCCTTTTTATTGGGTTTTTTCCTAACCACTAGAAATGGAAAATGACCGAGCTAAAACGACAAACATCGTCTAACAATTGATGTGCAGAAAATGATTGATCAACTTGATTTAATTTTATATATATATAAAGTATTATTAATTATGATTGTAATGTATCACAACATGAGTGCATTGATGACAGCACTAAGCATTATTTGTGAATCACATGAATCTGCTAATTTCTACAAATTTATATGTCTCTTTCAAAATATTTCCATAAATTATCGATCACTTTAAACCAAACTCCAAAATATATAAATTAATATTACCAAATTTTAATTTTTTTTATTTTTTAACTAATAATAGTCTTGAACACAATGATTCGGAATCGGTGGTTTTGGGAATAAATTAATTTCTATTTCTGTAATGTCTCCATAAAAGAAAAAACACTTCCAAATATACGCAAGAGCCGTTTCCTTACAACTTTGTTTTTCGCATTAAATATTGCTTGTTTATGTTGGAATAATTTACTTATGAAAAAGAAAAGTTGGATTAGTGTCCATTTCACTAGAGTTAGTTATATGTAATTAAATAATTAATATCAATTGGGAAAGCCTCTATATCTAAGTCAATTCATGTTAGGTTTGTTTTCCTACATGCTATTTGCTCTTTTATCTCTCATATCACCTTCACTTCTTACATCCAATTTCTTTATATATATATATAAAATAAATAAAGTAAAGTTCATCTAAAATCCACATAGAGATAGAGATGAAAATAAACCAAATTGGCCCATCCTATGCTTTATAGGTCTGAACCTCTACTAATCAATAGACTTAAACTTAGCTTATTATCTACACTAGACTTTTATGTAGGCTCATATATGATCTTTTTACTATAGTAGGTCTGGCTTTCAAACAATAATATAGTTTAAACATTTGACATTAATTTTAATTATACTTGATATTAAATTTTCTTATTATACTAGATTATGTACAAGTTTTAATTAGATTGTGGCCATAGGGATCCATTTGGGGTGTCTCTCAGTTGCAACACAGTTTAAATGGATAATACCCTAACTCAAATTCAATGATTTAGGCAAAAAAAAAAAAAAAGTTCTAATTGCTAGGATAGAAAAACTAATGATTTAGTGAGAGAAAAAAAATGATCTAGATTCTAGACACAAGAAGTTGCCAAGAAAAGGAAAGGGATGTGACCTATCAAGACATAATTGTGATGCATGAATTTTTAAGAAAAACAAAAGCAAAGGGCTTTCATCTATAATAGTACCACGTGGAGAGTAAACAAATAATGGAAATTCATTTTCTCTATAGGTATGTAGCAAATATGTTTTTTATACATATGCAGTCACCTAAATATTTCTAGCAAAGTGCATGTTAAGTGAAACTTTTTTTCTTTTCTTTTGAGACTACTTATGTTTTAAAAATCACTTGCAAAAATAAATAAATGAACTAATTTATTATGTTCGTTTATAGTTCTTGATAAAACAAAACAAAAAACAAAACAAAACAAAACCAAACAAAATACGTTACGTTGATGAATTTGATAGAAAGATTGTGGTTGTAAAGAACTATAGCTCTAATATTTTATTTTGTGTTACTTGTAAAAATCGACCAACACATATAAATGACCCCGCGGGTCCAATTCAAAAACCATAAAATCAATTTCATCAAATATTTTCCGCTACACGGCACCTAGAGGTGTAATTGAACTGAGTTGAGCAAAGTATTATCGTGCTCAAATTTGACTCGCTTAATATTAAGTTGAACTTTAAACTTTTTTATTGAATATCTTGATGTTCACGATTATCGAACTTTAGTCAAACCTAAACGAATTTTCTAAAATTAGAAAATATTTAAATATTCATTTTTATTTTGAAAGAAAAAATTATTTATTCAAAATTAATATCATATTCATACTCTAATTCTAAATTTTCTCATTTATTAGAAAGATTTATCATTATTGTTACATTTAAATCTTGAAAATTTTATTTTATAAAAGTAATCATTTTATGTTTCATACTAATTTTAGCTAACGAGCTTGCTCACGAGTTTACGAGTCGAATACTATGATGCTCAATTTTGGTTCATTTAATAAACGAGTTTGAACGATTTTTATCGCATCGAGATCCGAATAACTCACAAATAATTTAGTTCATTTACAAGGCGGGGAAGCCAACTAAATTTGCTAGGAACCAAAACTATTAATTATTTTTTTAATATAAGAATGAAATTTATATTATTTATTTAGATTTAATAATATTTATATATTAGAAATAATAAACATAAAAAAAGCTAATGAATAGGCCCTGCCCTAGTCCTTAGGTACTGTGTAAAGCGTTACTTAAAGAATTTTACATTAATTATGATAGGGCTAATAGATTAATATTCTTTTCAGTGAATCAAGGTCTGGCCACCCTAGCATTCTTCGGCGTAGGGGTGAACCTGGTGCTGTTCCTAACAAGAGTGTTGCAGCAAGACAACGCCGATGCGGCGAACAGCGTCAGTAAATGGACGGGGACAGTCTACATATTCTCTCTCGTCGGTGCTTTCTTGAGTGACTCTTATTGGGGAAGATACAAGACATGTGCCATCTTTCAAGCCATTTTTGTCGTCGTAAGTTTCCCAGATTAAATTAAACAAGCTAGCGAGCGATTGTAGTCTGTGTTGTGTTGTGATCTCCTGTCTGGGAACAGGGTTTAGTACTGCTGTCACTAGCAACGCAGATCTTCTTGCTCAAACCGCGCGGCTGTGGGGACGAGACGAGCAAATGCAGCACGCATTCGAGCTGGGAATTGGGCCTGTTTTACATCTCCATATACATGATTGCTCTTGGAAATGGAGGGTACCAACCCAACATTGCTACGTTCGGAGCCGATCAGTTCGACGAGGAGGATCCCAAGGAGGGGCACTCGAAAGTGCTCTTCTTCAGCTACTTCTATCTTGCATTGAACCTTGGCTCCCTCTTCTCAAACACCATCTTAGGCTATTTTGAAGATGAAGGGCTGTGGGTGGTCGGTTTCTGGGCGTCCGCCGCCTCTGCTTTCATCGCCTTACTCCTCTTCCTCGGAGGTACCAAGCGTTACAGGCATTTCAAGCCCAGCGGCAACCCCTTGTCCCGCATTACCCAAGTTTTAATGGCAGCATCCAAGAAATGGAGTCTCATAATCCCTCCAGGCGACCACAACTTGTACGAACCCCAACCCGACATGTCTAGCAATGGTGGTGGAAGGAAGATGCTGCACACGCACGGCTTCAAGTAAGTTCATTTACAAGGAAATTAAAATAAAAAATAAAACAAAGACTTACTCTGCTTGCATTTGCAGATTTTTGGACAGAGCAGCATTCTTGACGCCACAAGATTTGGATCAGCTGAAGAAGAACCAATCCAACAACCCATGGCGGCTCTGCCCCATCTCTCAAGTAGAAGAAGTGAAATGCATATTGAGATTACTGCCAATATGGCTCTGCACCATCCTCTACTCGGTCGTCTTCACCCAAATGGCCTCCCTCTTCGTGGAGCAAGGCGATGCCATGAACACCGTGGTATCCAACTTTCGCATCCCTGCAGCAAGCATGTCCAGCTTCGACATCCTCAGCGTGGCTCTCTTCATATTCCTATACAGAAGAGTGATCGACCCCACAGTGCGCCGCATGAGGAAAGACTCAAAAGGGCTCACCGAGCTTCAAAGAATGGGAATCGGGCTGGTGATAGCCATTGCAGCCATGATCTCAGCCGGCGTCGTCGAGTGCTACCGGCTGAAATTCGCCATGAAAGACTGCAGGCACTGCCAAGGGTCGAGCTCACTGAGCATATTCTGGCAAGTCCCGCAGTACGCGCTAATCGGAGCATCGGAGGTGTTCATGTACGTGGGGCAGCTCGAGTTTTTCAACGCGCAAGCACCGGATGGGCTCAAGAGCTTCGGCAGTGCACTCTGCATGACGTCCATCTCTCTAGGGAACTACGTCAGTAGCTTGCTGGTGTCCATAGTTATGAAAATATCCACGGTCGACAACATGCCGGGATGGATTCCGGGGAACCTCAACAAGGGGCATCTAGACAGGTTCTACTTCCTGTTGGCCGGATTGACGGCCGTCGATCTTGTCCTGTACATCGGCTGCGCCACTTGGTACAAGAGCATGAAGCTCCCAGGAAAGAGTGGACAAGAAGAAGATGAGGATTATGCACCCTAGTTCAATTAAACGACATAAATATACCTGCAGGTTGGCTTTAATATGATGATGAATTTGTACAGAGTTGGTACTTGAGGAGGAGGGGAATGAGTAGGCTTATGATTGGAGACGATTATAAGTCTATTCGGGAAGCTTTACTATTTGTTGGTTCTAACTCTTTATTCACGACAAGGGTGTTTGGTTTCAGAACAATGTTTGCAATATTCGTGGAATAATATACAAAGGAGTTTCTTATACTTGCTTTTATTTCAAAATCTGAAACAAACCACCGACTTCCAACCTGGGCATAAATCCTTTGTTCCATAATCATATTCCACTATTTCAATCACTAATTATTTTAGAAAAACAAAAATTGAGTATAATACATTAATTATACTCTAATTGATTTTCAACAACAAAAACCAAAAGTTTATAAAAAGATAAATTATAGTTACGAATTAATTAGTTTTAATAATTAAATTAAAGTAAATAATTTTAATAATTATTTTACTATTCTATGGAATGTATTGACTCCCATTAATCTTATGCAGATTTACCTTGGGATTTTCTCTGAGATATGGTACCCTCATCATTAAGTCACAAACTAGAAGAATGGGCTGATAATTAAAATTAGTTGTAAACTTTTAGATCTATTTATGGTATTTATATTAGTTTTTTTAGGAGAATTTATATAGACGATCGATTTTATGAGCTAATATTGTTATATGTTTTTATTTTATAAAATCTAATGAAGTCTCCAATGAAAAGATTTTGCATTGGTGGTACTCTCAACTTCACAAACAAACTCCTTGATATCATCTATGAATGTATGAGATAAAGGAGTTGATTTGTGCATTTCCTTGATGAATTAAAATTTATTATTGAGTTGTCATTTAAAAAGACAAATTTCAGAAAGAATCAAATTTGTGACATTTATTATTGAGTACTAAATCTTATCTTAATCACGAATAAATTTTAATTTTTTTTTAATCCAAATATATAAGTACGAATACGATTTAATCATTTAATCTTACATACTCATAAAAATGATATTTTATAGATCTTGGTCGGCCATAGAATTTGGGAAATTAAATCCTTAACTTAATAAAGGATTATCCTGTTTTTATATCTTGGGATACCGTATATATATTTTTAGATGAATAAATATTAATTAAATAAAATATTTATTTTACTAAGCCAAATTTTTTCTTTTAATTATTTTGTTTTTATTAATAATCCACAACCCTAATTAAGTACGTGAGGTTGATTTGTTCTTTTTAAGGCAGACTGAAAGTTTTAACAAACTTAAGAATCAAATCTTCTAAACCTCGAAATAACAAAAAAAAAAAGTTATCCCATAATTAATGGCTTTTCATGCCACAAGATTTGCTATCCGTCTCATTTATTAGTCTCATTTCTCGAAATAATAAACTTTTTCACACTCACCAATAAAATATTAAGGGATAAGAGTCAGATTAGTCCATCGACTATTCTTCTATTGTAAATTAACACTATTCTAAATAGTTCTTATTTAACCATATTTTCAATGCAAAAAATTCAATTAACGCATGCATTCGTGTTTTTTTTTTCAAATGATTAAAGTTTATTTAGGAAATTTTATATACTTCGATTTCAGATTTTAAATTAAAGATTTTTTTGCGTAAATGTTAATCTTTTATTTAAATTTTGATTTTCTTAGTTTTACTTTCTATTTAGATGTATTTTTAAATCTTCATGCTTCCATTTATTTTGATTTACGGTTTTATCTTTATTAGTTTATTTATTTTTTAATTTGGATGAAATATAAATATTTAATCATTTAAGAAGGGTATAACAGTAAATTTAAAAATGAAAGTGTTTAAATGAGTTAATTTAAACAGTCGAGGAGTTTAATTGACCCAAATAGTTATGGAGGGTTTAATGTGTTACCCTCAAAATAGTCGAAGAACTAATCTGACTCTTATCCCAAATAATAATTCTTCTACACTAATACATATTGGTTATTGTGCATTCTTCTCTATCCCTAATATAAGAGGACGGAGGAAGTACTTCTTAATTTAACCTTAATGCTTTAATTTAACTCTACAAACATAGGATGTAATTACAATATAGCCAATTTTCATAATAAATAATAAAGAAGATTTTCCTAAAATAATCATTATCTATTCCAATAGTGTAACATAAACCTTTCTAAATGAATTAAAAAAACATAAATAAAGCATAAGATTTTTAAATTTAAAAACACAAACCGTGACATTAAAATAAAACATATATACTACTTTTGGTGGGAAAATTTATTTAATGATTATTCTACCTTAATATATACATCAATAGTACATACAATATTTTTATTAATAGCTTATGGTTGTTATTTCAGATTTTTTAGCAATGAAACAATTGAAAAAATCATGTATTATTTTTGGAAAATCTGAAGAAAAAGTTTCTCAAAGACCATTTTCAGGTAATTTATTATTTTTTAAGTGCATCTTGATTTTTTTTAATGATTAAAAAAGTGTCATTCAACTTTCACTTCTATTATAATAATACTTGGAATTGTATTACTCCTAATTTTGAAATTTAAAATTGTTTACATTACTTATTTGCAGAAATTGAGAAAATTGCAGGAGCTTATAGTGGCAGCAAACATCCAAGATTATATACGAAAGAAAATGAAACAGGTTTTAAGCCAAAATTTAATAAATTTTATAGCTATTATATTATTTTTTTAAAATTTTGTTAACAGGTTGTTTGGATTCTCCATCACATAAAACACGGCGAATTAATCTGCAATTGTGTAATTCTCAAGGTTTGAATCAGTTATTAATTTAAAAGATTATATCTTGAGCAAGCCAAATAAAAAATTAGTGAATTAAATGAGCACATTATGTTTCGTCATCCTTTAGTATAATTTTTTAATATTTGAGTTTATTTTGCAGATAATGTGCATGGCTCATCATGCTCGATTTCTCATAATAATTCTCCGATTGGTGTCAAAAGTAATTTTAGAACTCCAAATTGTAATATTTCAAATATTGAAACATCCACATTCATAGATTTGACAATCGATGATTCAATTAACTTGGGTAAGTGCCAATTTAGCATTTTATGTGAAACTAATGTGCAAGGTTCTCAATTTAGAGTTGATCATGTTGATTTGGAAGACCTTAAATTACAATAATTGGGAAAACAATCATTTTATACTTATTTTGTTTTTAAAATAAATATTGTTCAATGCAATCTGTCTTCTCATATTATCTGTATTTTTTGTGTAGATAAAGTCGAAAAGGAAGTTTCAAATATTGGAACATCTACATTTTTGGATCTGACTACTGATGATTCAATGGAGTTGAATAGGTCCCCGTTTCAAATCTCATATGGAAACAATGTGAAGATTTATCATCAAACAATGAATCATGTTGATACAAATTTTGTTGATTTGGATGAGAGTAAGTTACAATAATTAAATAAATAATTTAGTAGATATTTCGTTACTTTTGTAAGTTCATGTTGCTCAATTTAATTTACAGATGTGTTTGAAGATGAACAATTTATTGTCAAGTCGAGTGGTATGTTTATTATTAGTGCCATGCATTTATATTGTTTAATAATCTATATAAAAATATTTTTCAATATGAGTTATTTTCTTGACTAATTATATATATGAATTTTTTATTATTATGCAGTGCACTATTTGGACATGGGTGATCCAACATATGGATGTAAATATTGTGGGGCGATCTTTTGGTATAATGAACGCTTAAGCAAGCATTACAAAGCAAAAGATCCTCTATATTCTGGATGTTGCACAAATGGGAAAATCAAACTTGCAGAAATGAAAAACCCTCCCAAAGTTTTAAATGACCTGTTCTTTGGAAATGATGAAAAGAGCAGACATTTTTTTAGCAAATATTCGCTCATACAATAGTATGTTTTCTTTCACATCAATGGGAGGAAAGATTGATAAGAGTTTAAATACTGGAAGATCATCGCCAGTTTTTCGTTTACATGGTCAGAATTATCATTCTATTGGAAGTCTACTGCCGACTGAAGGTTGTCAGCCTAAATTTGCACAGCTATACATATATGACACTGAGAATGAAATCACAAATAGATTGCTCTCTGTCCGGTAAGTGTTGAGTGTATACTTCACTTATTGCAAATATTTTGAGTAATTGAATTGCTTACATCATAATAATCTAATATTTTTAGAAAGGACAATAATATAAGTTCATTGCATGCTGAGATAGTGGCTGATTTGAAGAATATGCTAGATGCAAATAATGTCTTGGTGAAGTCATTTCGAATGGCTATAGATAAATTTTTGGAGCATAGTTCTTCAGATGTTAAGCTACGACTGATAGGGAGGAGAGGAAAAGACGGGCAACGATATAATCTTCCAGCTGTATCTGAAGTGGCTGCGCTAATTGTTGGAGATTTTGATGAATCCATGGGAGATAGAGATATAGTTCTTGAAACTAAATCAGGATATTTGAAACGTATAAAAGAGCTTCATGCTTCATATCTTCCTTTGCAGTATCCATTATTATTTCCTTATGGTGAGGACGGATATAGAGAGGATATTCCTTATTCGAGATTATGTGAACGTCCAAAAATGGATGAAAAAATGTCAGTTCTAGAGAGTTCTTCGCTTACCGATTGCATGAAAGGCAAAGCGAACCGCTAAATATTATGTCATCTAAGAGATTATTTCAACAATTCATTGTTGATGCATATACAATGATTGAGTCGAATAGATTGACATATATTCGCACACATCAAAAAGAATTGCGCACGGAGATGTATAAGGGATTAACATATGCAATTATGAGGGGAGAAACTGATCCAACCACGCAAGGAAAATGGATTATATTGCCATCATCTTTCACTGGTGGAGCTCGATACATGATACAAAATTACCAAGATGCAATGGCCATTTGCAGTTGGGTAGGATATCCTGATTTGTTCATAACATTCACATGTAATCCCAAATGGCTAGAAATTATAAGATATTGTGAACATAGAGGTTTGAAACCAGATGATCGTCCAAACATAATTGCTCGAGTATTCAAGATCAAGTTGAACAGCTTGATAAAAGATGTCAAGCAAAACAAAATCTTTGGCAACATTGTGGCAGGTAATTTTCACTTACAATTGAATTCAATGTTAAATTTACATTTGACACCAAGATAATATATTTCATATTTCATTATTGTAACTAAGTTTTTTTAATTTTATAGTGATTTATACCATTGAGTTTCAAAAGCGTGGTTTGCCCCACGCTCATATATTACTATTTTTGAGCAAAGACGACAAGCATCCAACTGGTGGAGATATTGATAAAATTATATCAGCAGAAATTCCTGATAAAGAAATTGATCCGGACTACTATCAGGCGGTGCAAGATTTTATGATGCATGGTCCATGTGGTACAATTCGTGAAAACTCTCCATGCATG
>JAPKLW010000019.1:503349-535802 GCA_026898455.1 Plectranthus barbatus | reverse complement strand
GAAACCCTAGAGAGATTGTGAGAGAGTGGGCGGCTGTAGATCCGGTAGCGTATCCTCACCAGATTTTCGGATCGAGCAAGGGAACAGATAAGAAGATAAGATCTGTAGGAACACCATCGCTTTGATCGATTCCAGATCCAGATCTGCACCATCTTTATTGCCATCATCGATCTAGATCTGTAGATCAGTCCTTGGAGTCTCAGGTATTCCTTTGAATCTACAAATTAAATTAAATAGGAGCATGCATAGGGCATTTACTGTTTGTCATGATATTTATTTTGATATCCATAAATCGAATCCGAAGTTTTAATAAATGGCGATTCATGTCGCCTATTGTAGACTCAGTTCCTACATCCAGCCCCGTCGCCGCGGCTTGTTGCCGCCGCCGTCGCCTGCGGGGCCTCCTGCCGCCGCCGTGCACCGCCCTTCGTCGGCTCCGTCTTCGTCCTCGACCCGTCCAATTACATAAATTTGAAAATTACAAAAATCTATTCTATTACAATTTTCAAATCTACACTAATCACGGATTTTCTCGTGATTTTACAAAACAATTCAGCCCTACACGGATAAACCACCGCGGGCTGAATCAACGGGTTGCCACGAGGAACAAAAACCAACATCCACAAAATAAATTCATATATGCATATAGAATTTAATTATGAACAATAGAGCCATAAATCAGGAACCTGGCTCTGATACCAATTGTAGGGTTTTTCCGTGAACCGAATCACCAAAACCAAACTGAACCGGATCGATTTATGGATATTGCACATAATCCAAATTCACAAAAACCTAGCATGCTCCTATGAATTTAATACATATTTGTGGATTAGAGAATTACCGTAATTCCGTCGTCTCTGTACCGATCTTTTGCGTTTGAATTCCAAACTTCAATTCAACCACGCAATCCTATTTCTCTGCGGAAATAGAAATTAGAATACTAATTTCTAGAGAAAAACAAAAATAAAGAAAAGGGAAGAAAAGATCTGTTGTTCTTCAGATTAGATCATCAGATCTGTGTCCCGGTGCTGATCAGATCTACTACTGGTGAGGACTCCGTAGATCTGTGGCTTGAGCAGGACCAGAATTCGAAAATTCTCCTCCTTTCTTTCTTGAAATCGGCGCCCCCTCTCTCACTCTCTAGATCTAGGGTTTTTCAAATTGTGTTATGAAGTGGCTAGGGTTTCAGAGAGTGAGAGGTCTATTTATAGACCTAGGGTTGTAAAACCCTAATGGGCTCCTGGGCTCAATTCAGCACACTTGTTGGGCCAGACCTGGGACCTAATTCAAATAATAAAGTGGGCCTATAAATTAATTAATTCCCATGTCCACAACCCAGGACACAATTAATTAATTAATATTAATTCTTTTTCACCACAGAGTTAATACTGACCTACCCCTTTATTACCACGTTATGAGAACGGGCTGCATTAATTGAGAATCCCCATATTTAAGGTTACCGGACATCCATTAATTAATCGGAGCCTCTGACAAGCTCTAACTACAATTAATTAATATCTTATAATTCCTGAGTAGTACCACTCAAACCTTATCACTCGTGCCTGAACTTAATCAGCCTACAGGACTTTGACACGATGAATGTTATTAAGCTCCTCAGGGAATGTCCCCATCCTATTACTCGAATATGGTTACCTAAACCCAGTCTCAGGCGGTACTACACGAACTGCTGTTACCCAAGATGCGGATATACGAGCACGTTACTTAGGCTCTCCACCATGGCAAGTCAAAGCAACAGTCAACCCGTGCAAACCCCTGAACCTTCGTTAGGGTTTGGACTCAATCAATATAACGAGATCTTGTATTCGCTGATGTCAGACAGACGAATACATCTCACTGCGGTCCATCAATACACCACCTCTGTGTACCAGCATGTCAAGTAACCAAGACAGACTACTTATTCCGACAATGCCGCAGCCATCCGGACAGACGTATCCTCATACGCTGTCTCGACTGTGTTCAGGTTTATGTCTCACTAGGTCAAGTGATCATACTGTCTTCTGCGATCTACAACACGCCGTATGATCGTCCCTATCGGTGAGACAAGAGGATACCATTGTTCATACATGTAAGATTATTAACAGATAGGAGAAATAAATCGTTGTATACTCATTATAATAAATGCTTTCAGTATACAAAACCCATCTGATATAAGGTGCATTAATGGAGTTCAATATGCATGTTTTCGAGATGCTTGCTATGCTATTGGATTGATTGAAGATGATAAAGAATACATTGATGGCATAATAGAAGCAAGTCAGTGGGCACCTGCAAAATCTTTGAGATCACTTTTTGTCACCTTATTATCTGTTGGTTCGCTTTCGAAACCCAAAGAGGTCTGGGATAAATGTTGGTCATATGTATCTGATGATATTGTCTACAATCAAAGAATATCTTTGAGATATCCAGGTAAATATTTATTATTTAATATTTTAATATTATATGACAATACAACAATTTATATTTCTCTTAATTTTAATATTATTAAATTTTAATTGCAGAATTAAGACTTGATGATTCAGAAGTAAAAGCTTATGCTTTAGTTGAGATTGAAAAATTGTTGAAAAGTCTCGGAAGAAGTTTAAGTGACTTTGATTGCATCCCATTTCCTGAAGAAAGATATTTTCAAAGGACAACGAGTGATTCAATGATAAATAAAGAGTTACGATATAATCGACAAACTCAACATGATGATTATAGTGAATTCTTGAGCAAGTGTACAGATGAACAACGTTGTGTTCATGATACAGTTTTGAAAGCTATATATTCAAATGAAAGGGGGTTATTTTTTGTATATGGGTATGGAGGAACAAGAAAAACTTTTGTTTGGAAAGGATTATCTGCAGCGCTACGTTCAAAAGGAGAAATTGTCATCAATGTTGCTTCCAGTGGAATTGCTTCACTTTTACTACCAAGAGGAAGAACGGCACATTCACGCTTTAAGATTCCACTAAATCCACATGAAGATTCTATTTGCAACATCTCACAAGGAAGTTCACTGGCTGAGCTGATTATAAGAGCTAAACTTATAATATGGGATGAAGCACCTATGCTGCACAAGTTCTGTTTTGAAGCTTTGGATAAAAGTTGTCGTGATATAATGCGTGGCACCAATCCTAACAGTTTCAATTTACCATTTGGTGGTAAAACTGTGGTTTTAGGTGGAGATTTTCGTCAAATTCTACCTGTCATTACAAAAGGTAGCGGACAAGATATTGTGAATGCTACAATTAATTCATCATATCTTTGGGACAGTTGCAAAGTGTTGAGATTGACCAAGAATATGAGAATACAAAGTGTCGATTCTGTTGATGAATCACATCAATTAGAAGAGTTTGGTCATTGGATTGCAAGTATAGGAGATGGCGTAAATGGATGCGCTAATGATGGAGAAACAATGGTTCGTCTTCCCGATGACATAGTTTTAAGATATTCTGGTGATCCTATTGCAGCAATTGTAGATTATGTATATGAGTCAAGAAGCAACATTTTTGACAATAAGACTTATTTGGAAGAAAGAGCAATTTTGGCACCTACACTCGCAGTTGTAGAAATGATTAACCAATATATGATTTCACTTAATGAAGAAGAAGGTCATTCATTTTTAAGCTCCGATAGTACATGCACATCTGATTCTAATTGATCTATATTATCAGATATACACACTCCAGAGTTTCTACATACTCTCAAGTGTTCTGGAGTGCCGAATCATGATCTCTATTTAAAAGTCGGAACTCCAGTTATGTTGTTGAGAAATATAGATCATGCAAATGGTTTGTGCAATGGTACTAGATTGATTATTACAAGACTAGGCAGTCATGTGCTGGAAGCAAAAGTTCTCACAGGTCATAATGCTGGGAATAAGATTTTGATTCCAAGATTGTCACTTACATCATCAGATCCAAGCTTGCCGTTCAAATTTCAACAAAGCCAATTTCCACTGATAGTTTCTTATGCCATGACAATCAATAAAAGTCAAGGTCAATCACTGAAACGAGTTGGCTTTTTTTTTTGAAGAATCCTGTCTTCAGTCATGGACAATTGTATGTGGCAGTTTCACGCGCGACATGTCGTAGAGGTCTTAAAATTTTACTTTGTGAATCCAACGACACTGAAGAAATATACACTCAGAATATAGTGTACAGAGAAGACTTTAGAAATTTATGATGTAAACTTCCATTTGATTTATTAACCATTGCTATTGTTTAAATTAGAAGTAAGTGCTTGGAATTCTGCTCCAATTCATGATTTATTGGACATAAACAATGAGCTTTCATTGAAACTACAAAGTTTAGTGGCCTAAACTGAAGCAATAACTACTAGCGCACCAAATTAAATTACTTATTAACCACTAATATACAAAACTATTATATATAATCTTAACATATATAATGTGATATGCATTATCTTATTGAAATAAAAATTGTTTGACGTACTTATATTTTTTAAAAATATACTTAAGATATACTAATTCCATGCAACGCACGGGTGAATTACTAGTAATATACAAAGAAGTTTCTTATACTTGCTTTTATTTCAAAATCTGAAACAAACCAGCGACTTCCAACCTGAGCATAAATCCTTTGTTCGATAATCATATTCCACTATTTCAATCACTAATTTTAATAATTATTTTAGAAAAACAAAAATTGAGTAATCAAAAATTAAAAATTTATAAAAAGATAAATTATAATTACGAATTAATTAATTTTATAATTAAATTATAGTAAATAATTACTAAAAAATATCATATACCTTAATTGAATAAGATGAACTTAAAAGTGAGTAGGGGTCGGAATAGGTCAGGCTACCCGACAGGGGCCTACGACCCCGCCTATCTCATAAACAGGCATAGGTTCGAGCTTTAAATTCGATTTTTCAAGCCTAACAGGCCGGCCTACTTAAATACTATATTATATAATTATAAGACATATTTATTATTGTATATAAAAAATTAAATTCATAATTTAATACAACTCGAATATTTATACTAGTAGTTTATATTCTAAAGTTCGAATTAGATTCAAGAACTCATTTCAAGTTTGAGATAGATTTAGATAGTTTTTCTTATTTTATTAAGTTATATATTACATATATGATCATATATATATATATATATATATAATTTATAAAACTAATAATTTATTTTTAATTTAAAAATAAAATATAATTTTTAATTATTAAATAGGTTTAAATAGGCCTCAAGTAGGCTAGAAGCCGGCCTATATCACTAAAAAGGTCAAGCTAAGGCCTTTATAAAAGTCTATGATAGTAACTAAGTCAGACCCAAACTTAATAAATTTTTCACAGGTCCAGGCCAATCGGAGCAAAGTCTAGTATAACTCGGCTTATTTACACCCCTAAAAGTGAGACAAAAAAATCTTATTTATAAAAGACCAGTTTCCATCAAACAATCATAGTTTCGGTAACAATTTTAATATTGTAACTCAATTATAAAGAAAAAGGAAAAAAGTGGACAGCTCCGAAACTACGGCGGCATACGAAAAAGAAATTTAAAAAAAAATACTTCCTTTTAGGCTACATTTATCGATGTGCACTAGGGGTATACACGGTTTGATTCAAATCGGTTGAACCGAAATGATTTGATCGGTTTGGTAAGTGAATGAATCCGTCAGTTGGATCGTAAATTTCAAATCGTATTATTTGATTTGATCCATGATTTGAGTAGAGAAACAAGTCGTTTGAACCGGACCGAACCGTTTTTTAGTTTTAATAAATATTTAATATTGTACTAAAAATATTAGTGTAGTATATTTAGTGTAGTGGTTCCAAGCTATATTTTGGATTTTAAAAGGTAAGTTCGAATACTATATAGTGCAACATTATATAATTTTTTTCTCCTATAATTTTTTTATTTGTAAACGTCTCTTTTACCCATATTATCTTCTCGGAATAATTATGAATCATATACTATGCAAAATCAAATAATTTTTTTCTCCTAGATTTTTATTTATTTGTAAACGTCTCTCTTTTACCGTTATTGTCTTCTAGGAATAAGTTTGAATCCTATACTATACAAAATCATATAATTTTTATTATTCACTTACATTTTTATTTATTTATTAAAATCTAAAATAAACCCTAAACTTTCCAATATTACAATATCACAATTTCATTCAAGCGTCAGTCGGCTTCACCATTTCGCATTGTAATAATTTGACCTTTTACGAACTATTATGTTTGAGAATGAGATATGAACTATAATATTTTGATGTCACAAATTGTTTGTTTCTATTATGATTGTCATGTACTTTGCTGATGAAAACCATTATTTGTTTTTGTTTAATTTTTGAAATAAATTATTGCTAAAAAAGTATGTTTTGACTTTGCTTGTTAAAGTCATGTTCCAAATCGTTAAACCGGCCGAACCAAACCGTTTTATTTAATTTAGTTAAAAAAAATTTCAATCATTTTATTTGATTTGGTCTATACTTCGACCTTCAAACCGGTCAAACCAGACCGTTTACACCCCTAATGTCCACAACCTTGTGTGATTCGTGCCATGTCATTAAAAAAAAAAAACGTAATATGCTTTATTCTAAGCTTTGCTTGGTCGACCAAGAACCAAGGCAAGCCAAATGATTTGCAGGCCCCATTATTGATAAACTAAATGATACTATGACACTTGTCATTCCTTATTCGTCGTTATAGCAATTAAATTGATAAATCTTTTATATAATAACATAAAAATAAATAATAAATATACCAAAATTTATAATTTTGAATTCCTTATAAATAAAGATTAATTTTAATATATATTTTTTATTTTAAAATTAAAATATATATATATATATATATATACTAAATTAATTTCATTTTTAATACTTTTATATCAATTTAGTTCCAATAATATTTAGTTATTCTTCACTTTAATTTAGTCAACAATTTTAATGATAAAATAAACGTCTTCATTTATTCCATTATTTTATTAATTTAATCATAAGTGGTACGTTAATTTTAAAAATAAAATAAAATTAAATCAAATTAAATAATTTTATATAATGGTGTGGTGTGGTGTGGTTGTGTGGTCATTGATAAACATAGTCTTATGTTTCAGGCTCTATATGAGACAATATCCAACCGCTAATAAATTATATTATATACAAATAATTCTATTATATTCTATAATTAAAGTTATAATTCTTCACTATCCATTTTTCACCAAACAACTCTATGTAACACCCCTCCAAAATTTTAATATAATTATCGGATTTATGAAAACAATATTTTCATTATAAAATTTTCATTTGGAGATTTACATGTTTGATCGATTTTGCAATTTATAATTTGAGAGTAAATTCTCATTCATCTTAATTTTTAATTGGAAGATTTAGATTATTAATCATAAATTTTATCATTAATCTCTACGCAAACCGATATTTTCGTATCGGGAGATATTCGATTGATTATGGGCATAAATTGATAAAGTATTTACATTTCCTGTAAAGGTGACGTATAATTAATGTTAAAGTGGTCGATTGGACAATCAATTAACACTCACTTTTTCCTTTTTGACTTTTGGGAGCTTATTGGACAAGTCATTCCCTTCTATATATATGAGAAGCTCCACACATTCTCTAGCGATAAAATTCCTACTAGTCTCCAATAAGGGGTGTGCAATCGGTCGACCCGACTAATCTACCCTAAACCTGAACCCAAACACCTGACACCTGTCCGATCTCACCTAACATCCCACTTGCTACTCGGCCCAAGTTTTGCTAGGTCGGGTCGGGTTTCACCCTATTTTTAAAAAAAAGAGCAGCAGAGAGTGCAGGCAGCGGGAGGTTTTGCAAACCCCTACAACGAAGTTCCGACGAGTGAGTTTTTCGGTAAATATGATGTTTGGAATAATGATGAATTTTTTAGGTATATACTCCTTTTTATCTTACTATGTATTTGTAATAGGGTTTGGTTCATCAAAGTTGGCATATCTTGTCTCTAGCATTTTAGAATTGTGTCGAAAATGTAAAAGTTATGTATAGGATGATTATATCCGAGTTGTAATAGAGTTAGAAATGATCGCTGAAGTTTGCTGAAGGATTTAGCAAAGTTCAAGAAGATTGCTGGAAGACTCAAGCAAAGTACGAAGAGATTGCTGAAGGATTCGGCAAACATAAAGATTGCTAAGGTTGCTAGCAAACAACAAAGTATCGGAAGGCTAGCAAACATACGGAGATTGTTGAAGGCACTCAGCGAACAAATCAAGTTAGCTGAAGGAATGAAGTGAACAGATTGCTGAATCTCAACAAATTTGCTGAGATCTCAGCAAACGGATAGCGACTCAGCAATATGTCCGATAACAATCAGCAATCGACTTAAAGCCGCAAAATCGAAGGATCTTTAATTTCTAGAGTTTAAGGAAACTCCTGGAATCAAAAAGCTGAATTATGAAGAGACAAAAAGGAGATTTCCAGACTCGACTAAAAGTTTCGTTCTGACAAGTCGGCTAAATAAGGAAAGAGCCAATCAAACAAAGAAGAGACTTGAAGAGTCTTTGTGCTTTTCAGAAAAAGAAGAATGAAGATTGGCGGGCAGACCAACTAAGTCTAATGGACAAAAAGATTCAAACAAAGATGTTTGAATCTTTGTCTATAAATAGAAGGGTTCACATAGTTCAAAAGTTCCACGAAGTTTGGACAATTTAAAAGATCAATACTTTACACGCAAATATTCTGCCGAATTTATCACCCGATCAAGTAAACGATCGAGGCTTTACAAAAGTTGTCGTGTTCATCACGAGACCAAAGAAGCTCGCTTCTGAGGTTACCCATGGAGTTCTTTCTATCTAAGAAAGAACTTAGCAGTCACCTTAATCTGCAAGGTTGACTATTATGGGCATCTAGCCGTAAGAGTGAGAAGTTCCAAGAAGAACTTGAAAATCCCTAATCCGGCGACCAAAGAGAATGGAGGTGTGTCCTCACTCTAAGTGTTTGTCGAGAAGGTTGATATCTGAGGAGTCTTGAAGGTGTGCTGTGACCAAATAGAGGTGCTGCTTGTAGTTAGAGATCAAGTCTTGCCTTGTATAATCAATCTTAGTGAATTTCCAGTCAACAAACTGAAGAGTGGATGTAGAACATTAGTTCGAACCACTATAACCTTTGTGTTATTTAATGCTTACTGTTTTATTTTTTCTATTGATTTAAAACACAACACCTCAAGTGTTGTTGTATAACTTAAAATAAACCTAAGTACTGATCGAGCTTAAACATACATTTTACAAAGACTTGCTAAGTCGAGACCTCAGCAAGATAAGTGCAAGAACCTTTAAACATTCTGCTGCATATATAGATACTCTGATAGGGGACCAACAAGTTGTATCAGAGCAGTTGGTCTTTACAGACTAGCTGCTTCTGAGTCGTTGAGGACCAAATCCATTTTTCTTGCATTTGTTTTTGTGTTTTGTGTATTGTGTTAAGCTCAGGTTGAGAGGAATGGCAAACAACGTAAAGCTGTTAAAGTACACTCCAGAAACGTACAAATTCTAGAAAAAGAGGTCGCTAATCACCCTAAAGAATATTCACCAAGAAATTGCGTACATGATTGAAGTAGGACCTATAAAAATCTAGAAGGTGAATGCTCGACTTGGTGATGATACCTATGGACCAAAATTGGTGGATAAGTCGTATGCTGAGTGGACCAACGAAGATCGAATACGCTCACAACTTGACTCTATGGCTATGGACTTGATCTTGAATGCCCTCCTTGAACCTCTGATGATGGAAGCTTTGGAATGTGACAATGCCAAAGAACTTTGGGACTTTGTTGGCACTTTTTGTCAAGAGACAGATTTGATGAAGTGGAACAAGCTTCAACAATGCGTGGACAAATACGAATCGTTCCAGATGCTTCTTGGAGAGACAATAAAGCAAATGGAAGCTAGATTTAACTCTATCATCCGTGAATTAAAAGAGTTTGGAAGGAAGTATGAGCTTGCTGACATGAACGCAAAAGTGCTCTAAAAAATGCCCAAAGATGACTGGGTTTGTCAAGGTGACAAGCCTCAAAGAAAAAGATCTTTTGAACATGAGCACGAAAGAATTATTTGCACAACTTCAAGCACATGAGTGGGATATTCAACAGATCAATAAAAATGAAGTTGTAAGGGTCTTACATCTACTGAGAACCATGTTGAAGACGCAGCATACTTCGTTAAGAGAGGCGCCCAAAAATGGAAGGCCAAGAAGTCATTCCACTCAGATCGCCCAACTCAGTCAAGACCAGCGAAGGAGACCACCTCAGCAAGTGGGTCTCAACCTAAAGAGGCTGAGTGTTTAATTAGTGAGCTGAAGGAACGTTGGTCCCCGATCTGAGTGTTTATAGTTGCAGCGGAATGTTAATGATATCTTGTACTTATTTTGCTAAGGTCACGACTAAGCAAATGTTTGTAAATTGTGTTTAAGCTTGATTATTCGTTAGATTTACTTCAAGATATACTAAAACACTTGATGTGTTGAGTTTCAAAATAAACAGTAAGTAACAAAGTAAAATTAGTAAATGAACACGGGATTTATAGTGGTTCGAACAATTTTTCTACGTCCACTCTTCAATCCTCTTGACTGAAAATTCACTATGATTGATTATAAGGTCAAGCTTGATCTCTAACGTTGAGAAGCTTCTCCGTCTGGTCAGCGCACACCTTCAAGCACCTCGATCTTCAATCTTCACTTTGACACTCTTTAGAGTGAGGACAAACCTCCCTTCTCCTCGGACGTCGACCTTAGGAGTTTTATAGTTCTTCCCAGAACCTTTCCTTTTTCGGCAATAACATGTGATAATCACTCTTGTAGAACTAGGTGACTGCTAGATTCTTTCTAGGATAGAAAGAATCCCAAGATAACCTTAGAAGAGAACTTCAAAGGCATTGAGCTCTGAATTTGAAAGCTTATACAAAGCCTCGATCAAATGAATGCTCGGATATGAGTTTGCGTGAGTTTGAGAGTATTTAAATTATTTAACTTCTTTGATTTTTGAACTGTCGAACTCTCTGTTATAAACTTGGCAAACACTCTGTTATAAACTTGGCGAACCTCTGTTATCTTTGCAAAATCATCTATTTATAGGCGAAGATTAATCTTATTCGTTAGACACAGGGTGTCTGCTCGCCAATCTCTGTACTTCTTTTTCTGCGAAGTACAGAGACTCTTCAGATCTCCTTCGTCTCTGATTGGCATTCTCCTGATTTTAGCCGGCTTTATCAGAAAGGATCTTTGAGTTTGGATCTGGAAACTTCCCTTTTGTCTATTGATTATCCCTCTTTTTGATTTGTCGAGTTTCCATGTGATTTTGGATCCTTCTGCTTCACGACTCCGTATTGAATGTTGATTGTTGTCATGCATTTGCTATTAATTGGTAGTCTGCTGACATCTCAGCAATCCTGCTAAGATTCAGCAACATGCTTACATTACTCCTTCAACATTCTGTTAAGTTCTTCCAGCATTCTTCATGTTTTTGCTAGCTTTTCTGATGTTTGCTAGCTTCTTTAGCAATCTTCATTCTTGCTAACTCCTTCAGCATTTTCTTTCTGTTTGCTTGAGTCTTCTAGCATTCTCCTTTGAGCTTTGCTTAATCTTTACCAAACTTTGATCCTTTCTTCTAGTTCTATTACAACTCGAATAAGAATATCCTATACAGGACTTTTTACAATTCGACATGATTATAAGTTGCTAGAAACTAGATCAACTAAGCTTTGATGCACCAAACAAAACTGCATACAATTGAGACCAAGGGTTTATAATATTTCTAACAATATTCCTAACAAAGAACAAATGAAAAGGTTGTAGAAGTTACTATTGAAGGCTAAGAAAGAGGAATCTCAGCAAACACAACCAGCAGAGAACCTGACCACAAAGAAGACGCCAAGGACCTGCTAAGAATGTAACTCCCCTGATCATTTAAAGTTCGAATGTCCTCAAGTGGACAAAGAAAAGGAGAGACTGAAAAAGATCTTTGAAAGGCGCGCATCAAAAAGGTCACTAAAGCTTTGCTGACCATAACTGAAATACCAGACATTCCAGACTATGATGATGAAAGTTATTCCTCCGAAGAAGATGAGGAAGATGCTCTGATGGTGTTCATGGCCAGAATAAATGATGATGAAGATGCTGACGATGAACAAGTGGCAGAATCAGCCCTAGCAGTCACGAACAATCAGGTAGTAAATCCTACTATGTCTGCTACTTCTAGTTCAACAAACTTGCATGATACTGTTGAGTCATGTTTCTCTGACTCAGGAGATGTAACCATGGATCTTCTTTTAGAAAGATTTTCAAAATTTCATGCTTTGAAAGATGCATTAGAAAACGAAAATTTCTCGCTGAAATCTCAGCTTTCTATTTTTACTAATGAGATTGAAAAACCTAGGTCAGCAGACGAGAAACTTTTAAAACTTAAAACTGAATTCTCCACACTTACTGAAAATTTCAAAAATGTAAAAAGAAAAAGTTTTAAAGAGCAAAAACTCCATGCAAATACCCTGTAAATGTAGATTTTCAAAAAGAGCGAGATACCTAGATGAGATTTTGCATGCTCAAAGAAATCCGAATGATTTTGTTGGAATTGGTTTTGAGGAAAGTGATTCTAGCAATGTTGATTCCCAGAAATAAAAGAAAATAATCTTTGTTCCAGCAAATGGGAATGTTCAGCAGAATGTTGGGGTTAAGGGGGTTAATGCTAAACTGTCAAGGGTAGTTTAGCAGAAATGCTGGCAAGTGAAGAAACCCCTGCTGACAGATCAACAAAGGCTGAAGAGAATACCTGCTGAGAGGAAGTCAGCAAAGTCAGTGAATGTAACCCAGCAGACTGCTCCATCTGCTAGGAAGGTTTGTTCAAAACCCAACAAGGCTATGCGATATGTTGAGATTGCAAGGAAGCCAACAAACACTCTAAGTAAGAGGAACACTTACTTGAGGCCCGAGTCTAATCCAACTCATTTTCAAAAGACTATGAAGGCTCAGCACACAACTACACCCTCCCATGCTAATTCATTGCATTACTTCAAACGGAAGGGAAATGTAGTGAAGTGTGATGACAAGAAGAGTGTCAAGATCACGAAAGTCTGGATTCCTAAGGGATTAATCCAGAGAACTAATCCGGCAGGACTCGCTGTTGATCGGGTACCGAAGAATTAATCCTTTATTTTGCAGGAACAGGGTCCAACAAGAAGAACCCCGAAAAATTTAAAAGAATGGATCATGGACAGTGGATGCTCAAGACACATGATTGGAGACGAAGATATCTTTACAGATTTTCAGAAAGTCAGAGGACCTTCAGTCTCCTTCGGTGATAACCTAAAAGGGAGAGTGATTGGAAGATGGTGCATAGAGCAAAATGGAATGTGCATTATCAATGTGGCCCTCGTCGATAGTTTGAAGCATAACCTGCTGAGCATTAGCCAGCTAAGTGAAAATGGATACATTGTTTCATTCATTGACACAAGATGCAAGATAGCTAACAAGACCACTAGAGAAGTTAAGCTTTCGACCAAAAATGTGATTTTGGCTCAAATGGTTATCCGAGCTCATCCAATCGATTTGTAACAACACCAAATGATTTCTAAACATGTATAACGAGTCTAAACGTAGTTTTAAACATCAAAATATGGTGGAATCAAAATATAAACTCAATATTTTCAAATAGAGCTAAAATATAAAAATACTCCAAAATAACCACAACTCGATTCCTAGGTTATTATATGGTTTCTAGACTTTTTTATATATAACATGATAAACATGCATATGTACTCATAAACTCAAAAACAAGCCTAGATCATGCCATTTCAACTAGGACAGAAATTGGTAAACATGCTCAAACTTAAGAAATAGCTAGAGAGGGGTTCGATCTATACCTCCTTGACGTTTTTAGGACCTCGTGGGCTTGATCAGCACTCGATTTGCTTGATTCCCACTTCTAAAATATAAATAATGGAGAAACTAAGGTTAGAAGTGGAAAGAAAATGGTGAGAGGATCCTAAAAATGTTATTTTTACCTCGAAAATTACTTCGTCAGAGCTTCGCCGGAGTAGTTCGCCGAAAGAGTTTGGTGGGAGTTTGAGAGAAAATGGAAAGTGTGGAGTGAGGTAGAAGATTGCCATAAATAGAAAGGGGTGAGGGGTAGTTTTGGTATTACCGAAAGTCAAAAAATTAAAGTGGTGGTCATTTGCTTATCATATCGGTCATTTTGACATCAACTCGCATCAACTCCATATCTCTTTGCATTGTTTTTACGGGAGACCGTTATTATTTGATAGATAGAAATTCGATTAACAAAATTAACCAAATCTCAATCAAATCAAGAATAAAAATACCAATCCAGGTTCTTCTTAATTCGCCTACTTAGAATATCGGTTACTATTGTGTTGTGCTTGTATCCAAGTAACTTCAATCGTTGAGTAAATTTCTAATCTAGGCAAAGAAGCAAATCTTATCTAGCTAACAAACACTAAGAATTTGAATGCTTCAATCTCAATTATCAAGGTAACCATTCACTTTGCTCTTCCACAACAAACTCACAAACAATACAATCAAATATCACAAATTGATAGAATTCACAAATGAAGAAAATATGATATTGGCATGAACCTTGTAATGAACCAACAATGAATGATAAAATGTTGTAAACAATCTTTAATCCTCCTAGTAATGATCAATCCACCCTATGCTATCTAATCCCCTTAGTACCTGTGAATTAGAAGTTGATGAGATAAGACTCTCAAGTTGTTACATTATCAAATCGTATCTCACTCCCAAAGGTTCGTGGATTATGGACCTACAAGCTATTCCCGTACATGGATTGGGCCAACACTTGCATGCAAATATACTAATTATGACATCTAAATCTGCAAAATGGCTGCAATTTCAATGCCAATCAAGCAAGCAATTGGTTAATGCCTACATTACTTGACTATGAAAAAGCTCTAGTATGTTGCAACTGACTAGATGAAGGTAAACAAACATTCATTCAACTTAATAGATTCAATACATTGTTCAACCAATATCATAAAATGGTTTAGCCACTCATACCTTTGATTTGGCTCAATTCAATTACAAAAGTAAGAGAATCCATTACAAACAAAATGTAGAAGAGGGTAATTTTCCCAAATGTTGATCTTCGTGCTTGGATCTTCAATCTCCTCTTCATTTTGCATCTAATTGGATGAATTTTGCATTGATTCTCCCTTAATTTGATGTTTGGAGATGTTTGGAAGTGATTTGCCTTTTTCCCCCCTAATTTCCTTTCAAAAATGCCAAAAGTTCTCAACCAACTCGATTTCCCCTTTTTATATTAACAACATCCAAATTCCACCCGGGACAAGATTGTTTTGACGATAGCCAAAAACATAGAAACTTTCAGAAAACCCAGCAACATTTTGCCCCAGACAAAAGCATCTTGGTCGAAATTTTGCCTCTATAGAGCAAATTTCGACCAAGATCAAATGGGTTGGGTTGAAATCTGCCCTACAGAGGTAGAATTTCGACCGAACTAAAACGGGTTGTGTCAAAATTATCTCTCTATTTCACCCCTTCTGCTCTCCACGCTCCATCTGGGTCAAAATCCTCTTAATATATGCACAATTTGGATCGAAATCACTCCAAAAGTTGGCTTAACCTGTGGATTTATGCTCAAATGCTCACCTACACAACTCAAACACAAACAAACTCAAAATCACAACAAATATAAACAAAAACCTATGATATGTGGGTGAAATAAGCATGAATAACCACAATAACACATCAATAGAGTGGTCATTTCACACACATATCATAATCCCCCAAACTTGAACATTTGATTGTCCTCAATGAAAACAAAATAAATCAATCTCCCTACTTAGTGCAATACCTCATAGATCATCATATCAATCTTAGCATGCCTCAATCAAACGAGATTTTCACCTAAATTTGTGCAACAGTTAATACAAGAGGCTCAAACCTCTCAACAAACTTTAGATAACACAATGAAATTCACTCCCTTTCATGTTTAGGGACCATTCACTCAAGCACAAGTTATGAAGTTCGATTTCCACAAGCTTGCATCCTATCTCACCACTATACTAGAACGAGCTTAATTCTTAAATAAAAAATGTCTTTGTCTTGGTTATAGCGTGGTTAACTAAAGGTATGTGATTTTTGGGCTAAAGTGACTAATCTCCAACAAAATCTAAAAAACCCTCAAGCAATTTATCAACAACAACCAATCCCGAGGCTTATTCCAACTTTTTTTCATTTTCTTTTGTTTTTCAACAAACCATTGTATGTTTCACTTTTCCCTCTTTTTTTCTTTTCACAACAACCTTCTTTTCTCTTCTCTTCAACACATCATGTTGGGAAATTTGGCTAAGTTTCCTTTCCCCAGTAGCTACTTGTTTAGATTCTAGTTTTGGTGTTTTGGTGGATCAAATCCTAAGTCCTACCAGCGTCAGTTGTCTCTAGATAGCTCTAGTTCTCAAATGTAAAGTCCTGTTTAGGTCTTTTGAGTTGTAAGTCGCAGCTGATCAAAGACTCATGCTGACACTGTTCACCAGCATGAGAAGTGCTTACCACTGGCTACTGTTCACCAGTTGGGAAAGTCTCATCCGAAGGCGGCTGACAAAGACTCGTGCTGACACTGTTCATCAGCATGAGAAAGAGCTAATGACTGGCTACTGTTCACCAGTTGGGAAGGATTTCACCAGCAGGCGGCTGACAAATCCTACCAGCAGAATACGTGTTCTCACTGACACTATTCACCAGCGGTGAAGCCACCAGTCATGGGAGATTCCAAGAAAGGGTTAACATCAGACATATTGGTAGACTTAGATTGTGCCAGCGCAAAGTCACCAGCAGAGACTGCCAGCACAAGATCACCAGAATGATCTACCAGTCGGATGTTACCAGCAGAATTCCAGATTCTCTCTCCCAGAGTCTTAGAGACAAAAAGAAGATTCGTCTGAGGAATAAACTGACAAAGTATGACTTTAAGGGAGGATACCTTAAAGTCTATCAGTTCAAGACACCAGTTCCGATTCCTCGTACTGATGAATAGTGCCGTTCTGACATAAAGAGATCAATGTCAGATAAAGTGGACAAAAGCATGGCGCTTTCCGGAAATTCCTACCTGCCGCCGTCTGAAGGACATGCGAGGACAGAGACCTTTTCCGGATGTGTCCAAACGGCTAGAAGATTTGAATCGGATCCCTCGGCTATAAATACCTGGGATCCACCAACATTCAATACTCTTCTCGCCATACTCAACTACCGAAAGTCTGAAACATTATTGCAAGCAAGCAGAACACTTTCGAGGCTTTTCTTAAAGCTTTCCGTGTGTTGATTTCTTCAAACACGAGACTTCAAGCTTCCAGCTTGTAAGTTACAGATCTCTTTGGTGTTCTTTCTCTTCTGAGGAAGTTCACAGCAGCTCTTGTGCCAGCCAGCACTTGAGTTATTACGGGCTTTTGCCGTATTGAGAAGATACGTTCTTGGGAGAACTAAACACCCAAATTGCTGTGGAGGTTGAAGTGACGTGCTCGCACTCCACCAGCCGAGAAGAGAGTTGAAGAAGGAATCAAGACCGGGAGCGGTTGATCTAGCGAAGTGGTGGACAAGGGTCGCACCAGCTAGAGATAGATCGTAGGCAACTTGTACCTGATTACTCTATAGTGAATTTCCAGTGCTACGACTGGAGAGTGGACGTAGATCAGTTGATCGAACCACTATAAATCCTTTGTCTTTTATCAGTTTTCTGCATTTCATACTGATTTAAAACCCAGCACCCAAGTGCTGGTGTATATCTGAAAACTGATATAACTGTGCAAACAAGGCTAAAAATATTCTAAGTCTTGAGCTACCAGCTGACCAGCCAGTCGCCAGTCAGCTGAGTACGCAGAGTGCAAGTTGACTTACCAGCTGACAAGGTCCCAGTTAGCTGAGTAACCAGCAGAGTGCAAGAAACGATTAACCACATTTTCCGCTGCTAAGTTATACCCTGATAATCCGGGACCATCACATCATTTTCTTCTTTTTCCTTTCTTGCCGCAAACAATGGGATAAAATTTCACAAACCATTCAATTCTCAAACCCATACTCACAACATTCGTATAATACCCTCATACACACATCCCTCAAACTTGTTCCTAATCATATTCAAATAAATTCTTCAATTAAGCTCAATCACGGGAAACAACGGTATGAAAGGTAAATATTGATCAAATAAAACACCTTAACCCCCAATTTGCAAGGTAGATGTAAGTTCTAGATTTCTCACCCTCAATCTCGCCTCTCACAATCAAAAATGATATGACAAAGTTCTAGATTTCTCACTCTCAATCTCTCCTCTCACAATCAAAAATGATATGACAATATCAAAGCTCAAATCTCACAGCTTTTGTCAAGTCTCAAGCATTAACGCACACAAATCTTGGCAATTCAAAAGTTTAACTTTAGCATGATTTGATATGAATAATTCTGCCCTATCATCGGTTCAAATAGGAATCAAACTCCACAAGTTTCTCAAGAGTAAATCTCAAGTCCAAATCGGGTTCAACACACACAACACACAAGCATACACAAACCTAAACAACATCTAACACACAATCAAATAAAATCTAAATGGCAAGAGAAAGCATTAGAAAGTATTACCCATCGGCATCTACTCAATCAAACTGCTCCCCGATGGCCTTATTGTACCTACTACACAAGCACAAACACACCACCTATTGAGCATAAATCACTTCCAACAATAGCTCATATCCACCAAAACAAAATCTCACTTCCAAACTACTTCCACAAAATAAGCTCATCAAAATATGAACAAACATTCAACCAATCATTCTGATCCAAACATCTTTCCACCAAACAAAGCATTCTCAAGTAAAAAAAAAAAATTAAACATTATTCCACTAGCTCCACCATACATTTCCACAATCCAATCATGAAACATCCATCAACAACGATCTAGAAGAATAAAGCAATTAACCTCAAATCCAAACATTCAAAATAGATAAAATCATTCAAACATCCAACACATCCGTACAAAACAACATTATACAACCATATTGAATCAAATCCAAATTCAAAATCCAAACTCCAAATGTAGCAGCATCAATCACAAGGGGAAATACTACACTAATCATAACAAAATCCAAAGGTAAGGTAGATAAAGTAAGATAGGGAGAAGAATAAACGGCAGCCGACATATCCCCCAAACTTAGTTGAGACGGACTAAGTTTGTAAAATAGGCTAACGGTAGAAAGTCACTTCTCTCGGTCCTACGGCTCCCACTAACAAATGTGAAACTAAACAATCAATACCCCAAGAAGGAATGCTACAAGAACTAACAAAGAAAAGAACAAATACAAAATTAATACCATGGATAGGTTGCCTCCCAACAAGCGCTATGTTTAACATTGATAGCCCGACGCACATGCCTCATCACCGTAAAGAAATATCCAACACCATACATGGCTTATCATTAACAAAGTACCTCTTCACACGATGACCATTCATCTTGAAACAAAGGCCATCATCCCCTAATAATTTCATAGTACCATTATCGAACACTTGGTGAACTTTAAAAGGCCCGGACCACCGAGAATCAAACTTCTCGGGAATTAACTTTTAACCTTGAATTAAAAAGAAGTACCAAATCTCCTGGAGCAAACTTCTTCCCCTGAATGTGCAAATCATGAAACTTATTGGTACGTTCTTTATAAATCCTAGAATTCTCATAAGCCTCATTCCTAAATTCTTTCATCTCATTCAAATGCATAACCCTATCACCTTGAGCTTTCTTCCAATCCACATAAACCACCTTAAGGGCCAATAAGCCTTATGCTCGAGTTCCTCCGACAACTGGCACGACTTACCAAAAACTAATTGATATGGCGACATCCCAATTGGAGTTTTGTAAGCCGTCCTATATGCCCACAATGCATCATCAAGCCGCTTGGACCAATCTTTCCTTGACACAACGGTTTTCTCCAAAATGGCTTTAATCCCCCTATTAGCAAGCTCTGTTTGACCGTTTGCTTGAGGGTGATAAGCCGATGTAATCTGATGTTTAACACTATACTGGGCCAACAAATTTTCCAGCAACTTGTTGCAAAAATGACTTCCCCCATTGATAAGTTCATATTTGTACTCACTTATCCATGTTTTTCTCCTTTGTTTTAGGTTAATTAGTTTATGTTTTTACTTATTATCTTTGATTATTATTTTTCAAAACCTTTACTTTTTATGCAATTGTTATGTTTAGATTCCAAAACCAAATCCCTTTTCTAAAATCCGCAAACTTCTATGTTCTAAAACTGTGACTAGTAATTTGGACCCCATCTTTTGACAACGATCACAAGCTTTCACAAAGTTCATGCAATCACGTAAATAGATGGCCAATAAAAAGCTACTAGATAGTACCTTCATGGTCATACAATTGGCAGTGAAATGCTCCCCACTTACCGATGCATGACACTCTTGTATGATTTTCCTCCATTCCACTTGATGAACAAACCGCCGAATAATCCCATCTACACATCAACGAAACAAAAACATTTCTTCCCAATAATAAAACCTCACATCCTTAAGGAATTTTTTCCTTTGATGCGGTTACAAATCGGGAGGCAATACCCCGACTACAAGAAAATTAGACAAATCAGCATACCAAGGAATATTATAAGCCCACAGACCATTTAGATTGTTTGTGGTTGCTGGTCGACCAAATAAAAGTTAAATTGAGGCATTTTATAATTTTTTATATTTTAAAATATGATGTGGCAAACGACCACTGACAATGTAATCGCTGATAAATCTGGTCTAAGAGATTTTCTTATGAGATATAAACCCTATATATATATATAGATATAAACACGACAAGAAAATGTAATTTTAGCAACAGAATAAAATTTTGTTGCTAAGTGCGACAGAACACCAACGGATTCGCTACACAATATTAAAATATTATGCTGCAACGGAAAAAATGACGGAAACGTAACGGAAAATAAAATCTTGATTACAACAACGGAATGACGACGTAATTTTATTGTTGCCATTATTTATTTCATTTACAATGGATTAATTCGTTGCAGATCTGTTCATCATTTGCAACGAAAATATTCTGTTGCAAAATTTATTACACGGCAACAGACTACATCCGTTGCTACAGGCATTTCCATATTATTTATCCTGCTTCGGATTCATTCCGTTGCTATATTTTTATTAGTAATGCCCCGGGGACGATCGTTCTTATCTCTTTATTTACCAACGGATTGGCTATATTAATTTTTACTTTGCTACGGATTTTTCCGTAGCTCTATCAATTTTTACGTTGCTACGGATTTTTCAGTAGCTATATTAATTTTTACTTTGCTACGGAATTTATCGTAGCTATATTGATTTTTACTTTGCTACAGATTTGTCCGTAGCTATATTAATTTTTATATTGCTATACATTCTTCCGTAGCTATATTAATTTTTATAGTGCAACAGACTTTTCGTTGCTGAGTTTATTTTCATATTTTTGTGATTAACTTCTATGGTTTATTTTTATATTTATAGGATGTATTTTTCTTAATTTGCTAAGGATTTTGTCGTTGCTGGGTCAGTTTTTAGTTTGCTACGGATTTTCGTTGCTGGATTATTTTGTATAATGCTACGGAATTGTCCGTTTCTGGATTGATTTTTATATTTATGTAGGTTGATTTATTGCTACTTCTTTTCTATAGATTTTTTTAATTCTATCGATTTGGGTTTTTTTTATCAATCTACGGAGTGTTTCCGTTGCTTCACTAATTTTTTTATTTATCCAAGTTAAATTCTTTGATACTTTTTTATTTTGTAAAAGAGATACTTTGTTGCTACATTTATTTTTTAAAACATAACTCTATTGTTGCATTGATATTCAACATTTATTTATTCTGCAACAAATATGTTACCAACTAGCTATTTTTTATTTTTACAGATAATTTTTTCTTATTGGTATTTTCTAAAATTTCTCATTTTCAAATTTGTTCTGTATTTCTAATCTTCTTTTTTCTTTCCATTTTCAAACTTATTTTGATATTTTTTTTAGGGAAAACTTATTTTGATGTTTTACACAGCCTTTATTTTTTAATTCTACATACATCTGATATTAATTCCAATTTTTGGCATATGATTTTCCTATTACGATTCAATTCAAATAACATTAAAATCATTCGCGATTTTCTAAATAAAATCGGTGTAGAGACTAGGGGGTGTTTGGTTGGTGGGTTTCGGAATCAAGGAATGTGAATGATTCCGAAACCCACTGTTTGGTTGATGGATATGGGAATGGGGGATGAGATTGATTCCCAAATATCCATTCCCCTCTAAGTTGGTGGGTTTCATACCCATTCCCAAATTCAATCCCAAAATGATTATTTTTATTTTATAAGATTTTGTAATTATTTTTATTAATTATTATATACTCCAATATTTTTCAATATAATAATTTATAATGTTATTAATATTATATATATTAATAAATTAATATATTTATAATAATATTATAATAAATGGTGTTATTATATTATTATTATGCATTAATTAATAATAATATTATTGAAAATATATTAATTATCATATATACAATAATTAATAATATTTTAATCTTATTATTTATTTCTTAGATTTTATATGATACGATTTTATTATTTATTTTTAATAATATATTATAATAATATTATTATTAAACAATCTTTGATTTTATCTTTATTTTATATTTTATAAAATAGATAATAAATTATTTTTTTAATATAATTTTTTTATTATTAAATTAATTATTATTTATATATTATTTTAATTATTTTCTAAACCTTTAAACTTAAAAAAAATTTATCAGAATTGAAAATGATTCCCAAACCATCTCATAAACCAAACACCAAGAATTGAGAATGATTCCCAAATCTAAATCCATACCCATTTCCTTTACTATCAAACCCATACCCATAGTGAATCCCGACAGTTATACCAAACGCCCCCAAAGTAAAAATAAATTGGAATGTAGATATATAAAAACACACATAAGTCATAAGTGAAAGGAAAAAGTGCGTTTGTTCCTATTAAATAATTTAAATAAGTAAAGTTAAAACTACCAAAAATAAAACAATATTTAATATCAGTTGAATTTATTAATTGGTAGTATTTTTTATTTGGGACAAACCTAAATTGTTTTTACATTTAGAACAGCAGTTCCTCTCCACGCAAATCCACCACCCCTGCCATTCTCCTGTTTTATTAAAAAAGCTAGGTGAAAGAAGAGAAAGGTGAAGCTCTGCCAGTCTCCTATTCTACAAGTTGGATGATTTTGGAGAAGTTGATGAAGGCTGTGGCGCCGAAAAATTTCTATTGCGCCAAAATATCCCTAGCTAGATAGGCTCCTATTCCTTCCCCCTCCAAGTTTTCCTCGATCCCTCCCAAGCTGCAGCTGAGATCAGAATCAGAAGCGTTCGAAAAATGAAATATGGCGCTTTCGGTCTTTTTTCCCCTTTCTTCATCTCGTCGCCTCTCCCAGGTGTCTCTCTCTACCTTTTGCTTTTGGATTTTTTGTTTGTTTGTTTGTTAGGTAATTTACTGTATCTTCATTTTTGACCGATTTTAATATGTAATCGTCAGCTATTAAAGAGAAGAATCTCTCATTTTGATTTTCAATACAATGCGAAGTAGATTTTTTTTTATATTGAATGAGTAAGAGTAGAACTGTTATTATGTATGAAAAGCTTAACACCGAAAATAGAGCTGATGTGTAATGTGTTATTTCGGTCGTGAAAGCAATTTATGTCAGATGCAATGAACATCATTGATTTCCCTTCTCCTTTCTTTTGCCCTTTAAACCACTATAATTTCTTCCCCTCATTAGATTGTGGTCATTGGTTCTACGATGTGCAGGATGATGGAAGATAGTTAGAGGCTATGGACTATAAAATTGGTAGAAATGAGTTGAATTTGGTGATGGTGATGGTGATAGGGTAAGAAGAGCAAATTTTCCTCAGAGTCTATCATGTTGGGATAGATGATTGATTAGTGTTTACAGCATATTAGTGGAGTATTAAACAGACAACTAGGTTGTAGGAAGGGTTGTGCTTTTGATCTGTTCATACTATAGTGGTTTTCTTTTTCCTCAGCTGCCTAAAGTTCTTTATATCATGCATAGAACTAATCAAATATCATTTTTATTAGTTCTTATAAGCTCTTATAAAATGCTTTTCATTGAAGGCTTCGATCCACCCGGCTTCGATCGCCGCCACGTCCTCCAACAGCAGGGCCTAGTGCTGTTCAACCTCCGCCGCCGATTTGGTCCCTAACCGTGCGGCGATCTTGACCCATCGATTGGCGGAATCTTCGGCGATTTCTATCAGACAGCCTTCAAATTGCTTGTCTTCATCCCAGGACCACCTCGACAACTCCGCTGCCAAATCACTCCCGCTAGTATTCACCATCACGATCCAACGGCTGTCAGTTCTTGTCCTCTCTGCTGGTAGAATTTTGAACCTACACTTTGTACATATATAAATAATAAATATAGGCGGGGATATTTAATTGGATGATTTCATTAATGCACAAGAGTCATAAAATCTGGATTTCTTTCCTAATTAGATGATTTGGCTTTTGAATTCACATTTGACGCGGAGCATCCATGAATTCGAATTGGGATTGTTATTACTGAAACGAAAAGTGGATATTTGCGGGTAGTATTTTGCTTTAATTGAAATGCCTTTTTGGAAACGACCTAGTTCATATAATCTAACCAATCCAATATTTCGCTCTGGTACAAATTCTTCTTTTTTATTATTTATATTTTATTTTTCATTTTTTTCCCCTTGTTTGGATTGATGGAAACTCAACACGAGTCACCAGTACTTCTACGTCGGAACCTGGCACAATTGAATTTTTTTAGTATCAGTTATTTGGTAGACTAGCATCACAAATAGCAACTGTGATTCACGGTAATGAGAATGCCTTTGTCACAAATCTTTAGAAATCCTTAATTTCTGTACAGCAAGCTATTGTTCCTACCCTGCTTTTATTTATTTTATATTCCATTAACATAAGATAAAATAAGAAGGGTATCATACTATCATTTCTCATTTTATTTGATATAATCTCATACTTTTATGCCAGCCATCATTGGTCAGCAGACAACCAGCCGAGTCCATATGAATGAAGATGAAATGCTCATACACTTCTTCCCGTTTGATGGTAATGATAAGTTCATTTTTTTATTATTCAGCTTATGTGTATGTGAAGCATTTATCTAATGAATCTTACATGGTGTGGAGTGCTGGTTTTCCCTGATTTGTGTTTGCTTGTATCCATCTTAGTTATGTTGCACTTCACTAAAGACATTGATGTACTTTGATTTACAATATTAAATTGGGGCTGAGAGTTCAACCTTGGATCTGTCACCCACTGAAGGGTTAGGGGTATTTTTAGACTACAGTGCCTTTGATTTTGCAGTAGTGTCTAAACATCTTATTGTGATATATCAAAATGACATTGTTATGCTATGGTTCTTGCTAGGTGGTAATTCTGATAAATTTGATTGTCTATTCGTGCTTTTGTTTAGGATTTGCATTTCTATCTCTTACTTAAGTTGGCTGGTTTGGTGACTGGGGAGCTCTTTAAGAATAGATTTCCCAGAGCTCTGTATTAACAATAATTGGCATAATAATATTATGTAAACTTTCCAGGTTTTGGCAATTGAAGAGATCTTCAAGTGTAGAGTTACAAATGTTGTGTTTATGGGAATAGGCGAGCCAATGCTGAACATGAAAGAAGTTCTCGAAGCACACCGTTGCTTGAATAAGGTATACTAGTTTTGAGTGTATTAACTAGGCACATGTTCTTTTGTCTCGACTGATTTCATAGACAGACTAGTAGTAAAGTCTAAAGTAATTTTGGCTGAAAATGACTCTAATTATAAAGGAAGTCAAATTTCTCATAATACTCTGTTAAAACAGTTTAAAATTCTCTCAGATCCATGCATATGGAGTATATAACAATAAATATATTCTCTCTGACATTAGTTCACGCTGGTATTTTGCTTATACTAAGTTTGTGACTTGTGATGCATTCTTGCACTTGAATTAATGGTATTATTTGGTGGGCTGCATGACATGTCTTTATCCTGTTTCAAGCATAAAACTTTAATCTTTTTTGGAGTAAGGATATTCAATTTGGGCAGAAGATGATTACAATCTCGACTGTTGGAGTTCCAAACACAATCAGGAAATTGGTAACTCACAAACTTCAATCTACACTAGCTCTCAGGTAACAATAACACTTGATAATTTCAAACTACGTATTCACCAATATGAAGATTTTTACATACGGATCTTGAATGTGCTTGGTTGTGTGGAATTGGGACTTAGAATCATGCATCAATAGTGGAAACTTACTTGGGACTACCTTATTAACTGTAAACTGACCATTCAAAAAAAAAAAAAAAAATTGGCTCTCCTATCAAGGATTGAAGGCATGTGCCTTATTTATTTGCCCCTTGTGCTACTGTTTGTTGATATATTGGTGCTTGAAATGTTGACGCACCAGTCCCCTTTTGATCTTTTCCAACTTCCATTGTCAGCTTACAAAGTTAGGGAGAAGATTGTGCCAAGTGCAAAGTCATATCCTTTGGATGCTATCATGAAGGACTGCAAGCATTACTTCCTTGAAGCCAATAGACGAGTATCCTTTGAGTACACTCTATTAGGTAAACCAGATCTTTGCTTTCCTCAAGCTTTGCTTGGTGGCAAACATAACATATAATAACTTAATGCCAGTCGATTTGCTCCGTTCTCTGTCTCTTCCAAAGCAGCTGGAGTCAATGATACAGTAGATAATGCAGTAGAGCTAGCTGAGCTTCTTCATAAATGGGGTCCTGGTGATGGAGCCCAAGGTGCAGTTCAAGAGCAAGATCCAGCCTATATTCCTAATGGACCTATGACGAGAGCTAGGGCCAAGAAACTAAGAGATGGATTGCAAGTGCTGATTAAAGAGATTTGGGCTCAAGAAGTATTCAAGAAGCCCATCGGAGTTGAAAATCAAATTGGGTCAAGATGGATTAATTTAATTATGACATCTGGGCTTAATTGATTTAATTTGGGCTTAGATTTATTTTAATTTTTGAATTTAATTAGTTATTAGATGTTATTTACTTTTTAGCTATTATTTTCAAGATATACATGTTGTATATCTTGAAAGATTTGATATGCTTTTAGATTTGATTTCCTAGATAGATTAGGAGTAGAGATTTTGTTTTATTCACCCTATAAATAGGACTGCTTATTTTCGAATTTAGACTCAGTTTTCAGTCAATAATATTTGTGAGTTTAATTCTCCTATTCTGAAAGCTCGAGAATTTATGTGGATTTCTTGAAATTCGAATTGACTTATCAACCGAACTTACACATCCGATTGTGGTGTCTTCTACCGTTCTGCGTCGTTAGTTCTTTAGCTTCTTGGGGCATATATGAGATTCGTCTGGAATACATCATTTGAAGGGTCGAATTAGGGTTGCTGAACTTTCATCCGTTCGTTGTTTCCGTTTCCAATTTCGTTCGAGTCGATTCCGTGTCGTGTCACTCTTGTTCCTGGGCTGCGATCTAAACCTTCCCGGCGAGGATCGTATCATTTTGGTATCTGCATATTGAGTCATATTTTGTGTCATTCGTGTCCAATTTCGTATAATTTTTTTTCTTCTTCGTTCATAGTGTCAAAAAAAATCGATAGATTTTGTGGTTTTGATCGAGGTTATTCAAGTTGGGCTTGTGTTGGGACGAGGGTATCTTGAAAGATATTGTTACCTTCATATCATATCTTTTCATCCATATCCATATCATATCTTTCCATCCATATCTATATCAAATCTTTCCATCCCTCTCACATATAAATCAATCCATATCTATATCAAATCTTTCCATCTTTCTCACATATAAATCTATCCATATCCTATCATTACCTTTCGTGTCTTGTGTAATTCGTATCTTTTATTCGTGAAAGAGGCAAACCCGCTAAAAAAAAAAGAGTTTTTTGGCGGGAAATTTTTTGCCTTTTTCGTTAGTTTTAAGTTTGATTTCTAGGTTCTCGGGGGTCTTCTAGTGGTCTTGGGAAAAGTCAAAATTTTTGAGACAAATTTTTTTTAAATTTGAGTTTTTTTGGGCTGAAAATTTGGTAAATTTTAGTTGTGTCCGTTAGGTTCCTTGAGTCATTTCGAGTTTTTCCGTCCAATTACTGTACACCCTTTTTCGTAATTCCGGTTCTTTTAATTTTGTCAATTTTGAATTTGTTTCATACATTTAGGGATTTTGAGGTTCTTCAGCCTTTCAGAAGGACAATTTGAGTGGTAAAAGGCAAGAGTGAGTGAGATATTAGAGGGATTGGAAAAAGACGTACATACTGAGTGATACACGAGCGTGAGTGAATTCCCATAACTGAGTGATACACGAGTGTGTGAGGTGGTGAGGTCCTTTATTTTTTCTTTTTATCTAACTTTTTTTGCAGGGATGTCAAAAGCTGCTCAAAATGAGTCATCTTCGGGTGAAAAAGGAGATGATAACCTTGGGGGACAAGTTAAATACATGATGGATGCATTGCGATCTCAATTGGATAAGGCTCTGGAGAGTGGATTTGGGGAATTATGTGATAGGATATATGAGCGCATGGCTCAATTGGAGCTATCACATACATCTGTGGATAATTCTGGTAATGGTGGACGTGGTGGACGTGGAGGAAGAGCTGTACATCTGAGACAAAATCCCATTTATGAGGAGGACGTTGATGAAGATGCATATGATAATAATTTGGCGACGATCAAGATGAATATCCCTCCCTTTCAGGGCAGGAATGATCCCGAGGCGAATCTGGAATGGGAGAGAAAAGTGGAGATGATATTTGAATGCCATAACTATTCTGAGCTGAAGAAGGTTAAGTTGGCAGCGATTGAGTTCACTGATTATGCTCTTGTTTGGTGGGATCAATTGGTGAAGAGTATGAGGCGCAATGGAGAGCAGCCTGTGTAGACATGAGAGGAAATGAAATCACTTATGAGGAAGCGCTTCGTGCCAAGTCATTTTTACAGAGAGCTATATAATAAGCTGAAGAATCTGAGGCAAGGTAGTAGGAGCGTGGATGACTACTTCAAGGAGATGGAGATAACCATGATTCGTGCCAATGTGGAAGAAGATAGGGAGGCAACCATGGCAAGGTTTTTATCTGGGCTGAATTGGGAGATCTGGAATACTGTAGAATTGCACCATTACGTTCAGTTGGAAGACATGGTGCACATGGCAAATAAAATAGAGAATCAGCTCAAGAGGAGGGGCAGTGGTAGTAACACGAGGCAGAACCCTACACGCTGAAGGGAATACCAGACTGGTAGTGGTTCCACATCAAACCGAGTTCCATGGAAGAAGGAGGAGCAGCCTCGAGTCGACAAGAAACCATTTGTCGCGCCCAGACTAGATTCCAAGATTCAAGGTAAACCTGTTACTCTTGATATTCAGAATCATGATCGTAAATGTTATAAATGTCAGGGCTATGTACACATCGCTAGTGAGTGTCCGAATAGGAGGGTCATGATGATCCGAGATAATGGGGAAGTGGTGACGGATGAAGAGAATGATAGTGCTGATCCGGAGATGCCTGCATTAGAAAACCCTGATGATAATGAGGATGAAGAGGAGATAGAAGCGCCTGAAGCGCTTAATTTTGTTATTAGGCATGCCTTGAATGTTCAGCCTACAGTGGATGAGGTGGAGCAGCGAGAAAATATTTTCCACACTAGATGTCATATTAAGGACAAGGTATGCAGTATGATCATAGATGGTGGGAGTTGCACCAATGTCGCTAGTCAGTCCATTGTGAGGAATTTGGGACTACCTATGGTCAAACATCCAAAGCCATATAAGTTGCAGTGGCTGAATGAGACTGGAGTCATCAAGGTGGTGAAGCAAGTGAAAGTGTCATTTCGCATTGGGAAGTATGAGGATGAGGTCTTACGTGATGTAGTTCCTATGCATGCGAGCCATATTTTGTTGGGGCGGCCATGGCAGTTTGATAGGCGAGTGAAGCATGACGGCTTCACGAACAAGTATTCCTTCGAGTACAATCAGAAAAAGTTTTCACTTGTTCCTCTTACTCCTAAACAAGTTTTGAGGATCAAGTGTTGCTGCAGAAGGAGTTTGAGTTGGAGAACAAGGAGGGAGGTGGGGTGGTTCAAGATGGAGATAATACGGAGAAAGGGGTGGTACACCAATCGTTTCTAGCTAAGGCTAGTGATATAAAATGGGCGGTGCAGGAGGAGAAGTTGATGGTGATGTTGATCTATATGGAGGGCTTGGTTTTAACTAACACTCTGGATTCTCTACCCCTTTCTATTTACTCTCTTTTGCAGGACTTTGATCATGTATTTCCTGATGAGACACCAGCTGGATTGCCACCGATTCGAGGGATTGAACATCAGATTGATTTCGTGCCCGGCGCCACATTTCCTAATAGGCCAGCCTACCGAACCAACCCGGATGAGACAAAGGAGTTGGAAAGGCAGATTGGCGAGTTGCTAGCAAAAGGTCATGTGAGAGAAAGTTTGAGTCCTTGTGCAGTTCCTGTTCTATTAGTACCCAAGAAGGACTCAACCATGAGGATGTGCTGCGATTGCCGAGCAATAAATAACATAACGGTAAAGTATCGACATCCTATTCCATGTTTAGATGATATGCTAGATGAATTGCATAGCTCTTGTGTGTTTTCAAAAATTGATTTGAGGAGTGGGTATCATCAGATTAGGATTAAAGAGGGGGATGAGTGGAAAACTGCTTTTAAGACAAAACTTGGTTTGTATGCGTGGTTAGTTATGCCTTTTGGTTTGACTAATGCTCCTAGGACATTCATGAGCCTTATGAACCATGTTTTATGTGCTTCTATAGGCAGATTCATCGTTGTCTACTTTGATGATATCTTAATCTATAGCAAGAGTCATGATGAGCATGTGGAGCATTTGAGATCTATTTTAGATGTAGTACGTAGAGAGAAGTTATATGCTAACATGAAAAAGTGCATCTTCTGCACGGACAAGCTTGTGTTTCTTGGTTTTGTTGTTAGTACAGACGGTGTACAGGTTGATGAGGAAAAGATTAGAGCTATACAAGATTGGCCACGTCCTAAGAACATTGGAGATGTAAGGAGTTTTCATGGCCTGACAAATTTCTATAGGCGGTTCGTGCCACACTTTAGTAGCATCGCAGCCCCACTGACTGCGATAATAAAAAAGAATGTGGAGTTTAAATGGGAAGACGAGCAGGAGAAATCATTCGAGTTGCTGAAATACAAATTGACACATGCCCTGGTACTATCGCTCCCTAACTTTTCTAAAACTTTTGAGATTGAATGTGATGCTTCAGGAGTTGGTATTGGTGCAGTGTTGATGCAGGAGAAGAGGCCCATAGCGTACTTTAGTGAGAAGCTGAATGGAGCAACTTTGAGCTATCCTACGTACGATAAGGAGCTGTATGCATTGGTGAGGGCCTTAAAAACGTGTCAGCATTATTTGTGGGCTAAGAAGTTCATAATTCACACCGATCACGAGTCTTTGAAGCATTTGAAGAGTCAGCACAAGTTTAATAAGAGGCATGCACGTTGGATGGAGTTTATTGAGACGTTTCCATGTCATAAAGTATAAACAAGGTAAAGAAAATGTGGTGGCTGATGCATTGTCCAGGAGGTATGCCTTGATCTCTACTTTAGATGCTAAGTTACTTGGTTTTGAGTGCATTAAAAGTTTGTATGTGTCTGATATTGATTTTGGAGATATATATGCTGTATGTGAGACTTCTGCTCATGGAGAATATATTAGGCATGATGACTATTTGTTTAGAAGAAATAAGTTGTGTATTCCTAGATGTTCTTTACGTGAGTTATAGCTGTTGGAGTCTCATGGGGGAGGTTTAATGGGACATTTTGGTGTTGCTAAGACTTTAGCTGTTTTGCATGATCATCTTTTGGCCACACATGAAACGTGATGTTGAGAGAATTTGTGGACGGTGTATTACTTGCAAGCAAGCTAAGTCTAGGTCCAATTCTCATGGTTTGTACACTCCATTGCCTATTCCTAGTACACCTTGGATTGATATTTCTATGGATTTTGTGTTGGGATTGCCACGCACTAGGCGTGGGAGTGATTCTATCTTTGTGGTGGTTGATAGGTTTTCTAAGATGGCACATTTTATTCCATGTCATAAGTTTGATGATGCATCTCATATTGCTGATTTATTCTTTAGAGAGATTGTGAGATTGCATGGTATTCCTAGGACCATTGTTTCTGATAGAGATGCTAAGTTCTTGAGCTATTTTTGGAAGACTTTGTGGTGTGATGCGGCTAAAAGTTCAATCAAAGTAAACCTCTAACTACACAAGAATAATATTTGTCAAATCCAGGTCCTT